>UZAF01019924.1:0-12064 GCA_900617895.1 Haemonchus placei | reverse complement strand
CCTCCAACTTCGCGCCTTCGAGAACGCAAGTTTTCTCAGGGTACCAGCTAACACCACTGTTGGCGTCGTTCAAAACCCCACTCACAGTACTGTAAGCACCTAGACGATGACTGTCAAGCAGGAGGGAATGCAGTACCTCTTATAGAGGTCGGTTGAGTGAAATCTGAAAAGAGATTTGAATTCTGACATTTGGAAACACATTCTGATGATCACCACAGCAGCAGCAGTATGAAGCAGCATAACCGAGCAACCTGCTGGACTGTTAGGGGATTGCAATGATAGCATGCTACGGCTATTCATCGAAGATGAGCCAGAGCTCCCACTTCAGAATTTCGGCTCTGCTCCTTCTTTTTATACATTTCCAGGAGATATTCAGGCAAGCCAGCATTAATTCATCGAATTTTATTTCATCTCCTTCTTTTTATACATTACCAGGAGATATTCAGGCAAGCCAGCATTAATTCATCGAATTTTATTTCATTTAATACGTTTTTATTTGTCTAGATAGTGCCATTTTCTGCCATGTTTTCTTGAATGGTATCGTGTTGAGAACTGTCTGGCTCTCGATTTTCTGCAGTCATTCCTTGTACTGGCTTCTCTGGAGACGTTACTTTTTTCACGAGTTTTTCTGGAATCAACTTCGTCAAAATATCATTCTTCAAAGTCAATAAAGATTCCCATTCAACTGCTTGAGGCTTCCGCAAAAAATCGGAACGATCGCTCCCCTTTCTTGAATCCCTTCTGCTTTTCGAACTTACTCTGCTTGATCATTATGTGGAAGAGAGATGAGATTCATTGTGAGCCCCATTATTACTTCTATGGAGTGGTGATGTGAGTAGGAATTTTGTAGATGGCATTTATACGAGTAAGGCAGTAGGAGAGATTGGACGCACCAGGCGATTACTCTAGTTCGGATCGTCGCCTGCCCAAAGTGTAACAGAGGTCCGAGAGCGGCTATATAGAGGCATAAGAAGGTTCTCTCCCACGCACAAATTATGAAGGAATGCATGGTGTCAAATGTATAATTTTCCTAACTCACTTGCTTCTTTAGCTGCAGCCATAGCCTCCCTTGTCGATGGTGTAAGTTGAGCTGCCAAGTCAGTGGTTACTGTCTTGGTTCCTGAACAAAATTATTGAAAGGCTTCTCCCTTTAAGCAAATGACTTGGGTTCCACGAGGCCCAGAAAAGTTGAAAAGGGAATTGGAGCGTTGGCTTCTCCCGCCCCTGTGAGTTTAACGTTACCCCCATATGACTAAGGTAAGAAAAAAGTAAGAAAGACAGGGAAAAAAGTGATGGAAAAGAAGGCTCGGGTTCATAATTACTTCATTGTGCCACAGATTGGCTGGAAAAGGTTTCATGTTACAACTTTGAAACGTTTTCTAACCAATCCACCATTTACCTACACATATTGGGTTTGTAGTAAGGTCAATATTTTCATATAGAATATGTCATGACAATGAAGTGAAACTAAGTTTGCTGCAGGGGATCGATCTCTTTTGACCAAAATTCAAAAAGCGCCTCTAGCCACTGCGCTACAATTCAGAGAGAATTGGTCTGGTTCTTCCTTCTCAAATTCTAATTCCATATTCTTTTTCGTTGGAATGACCTTTTTCATTCGAAACTAACAACATGGACATATTTGACTCACCTTTGATCGGTGGTTCTTTGCTGGTCGACCTGGCCACGGCCTGGAAAGTACGTTGGTCTTTTCAAAAGACTAGCTTAGCTCACTTAAACTACTTTCTTCAAATGAACGTTTATCTTTTTTACTTAAGATTTTTCTTTACATTTAAATGCTAGCTGTAACCACCAAGTGGAAATTGAACAACTACAAGACCGACATGATCATGTTTGGCTGAATCATTTGATTGATTGCCATTCCAAAGTACAATTCTCAATCGGAATCAATAATGAGGTGACAAGTTCATTCGAAAATTCCAGAATTCGTTGTAAACGAATTGTTTTAAACGGAAATCAAAAATTTCGAAGTATTCATTGACGTCAAGGATGAGTTCATGCTCTCGACTTCCTTCCAGACTAGTAAAGTCGTCTTTCGCTTAGGCGCCGCCTTTAGGGGACCAACGGCTAATTATTAGGAAACTTGTAATCCTTCCAGATGTACCTGCTGCCAATTGGACAAAGGACGAATGCGAAGAGGTGGTGGCTCGTGTAGAGGTGCAGCTGTGGTTGATCCATGGACCGCGTGCTCGTTAGTGGCGCCACTTGGCAACGCTCCACAGAAGTCTTCAAACTTGGCTTAAAAACCAAAAAAGGGTCGTTTACAGATATTGCTACGTTATATTCACCCGGAACCGCTTCTCTAGACCTTTTAGACTCTCTTCCTCTGACTACATACATATGAGTTACTATACGATATAGTAAATAATTAGGGCACCCGATTTACTATAAACCCTACTACCAGGCATGCCAGTAATAAATTTTTCATTTTTGTACCTCTACTAACTACACCATCCAGTACCTACAGCAGCTGGGTTTGACTTATGGGATCATTTACTATGTTATCTGGGTAACTAGACAAAATTCAAGTGGAAGGCAGCTTTCTTTGAAAAACCGGAACAGACACAGGAAGGGATCATCGTGGAAGTAGGTTTCGGTATGGAAAATGGCTGGAACTCTCTGTTTCACCGGTCTGATCAGAGAAATGCTGGAATTCCAACGACCAGTGACCTCGATATGTCATCAAGTTGACGTGTGACAGAACGGTTTTTATCATGGCTATATAAATCCGTATGTGGCAAAACTAAAAACCGTCGACAGGCGTCGAACTTGCGCGGCGAATATACGCGTGATCTCATAAGCGACACACTTACCAGACCACCACGTACACCCTGTTATCGGTGCCGACCGAGCGCACTTATCAAGCGTACACTGCGATCAATTCGGTTCAATATGCATGAAACACACATGATCGACACTGTTCTGACTGGACAGCACATTGTTTCCGTCAGTTTTGGCAACGTTACCAACCGGTCCATGGTGATAACTAACCAGGCTGACTCTATGAGACGCCGTTCAAGAAGTACAGTCGACCAGATGGGCTCTTCAGAATAGCGACGAGGCCTGATTCCACAGTTGGGTCGCTTAGACTGGCGTGAGCCCTTCCGCAACCCTTTCGGTAAGCTGGAAAACCGATCGAAACCAAAAATCCTCTAGAATAAATCTCTTCAGAAACTTCTACGGAGCTGGAGATTCAAGCAAGTTGACCTCGAACAAGGCCACGATCAACTCCGATGAAGAATATCTGACTTTTCAATCAGAAGGACAAGTCCTCCTGCATTTGACTTGATAGGAGTCTGTTCTCCTTTCATTTGGTTGTATGCTAACATTTATACTTTTTTTCTGATTTTTTTTTCGAGCTGAACAGCGATCAATAAAACGGACGGCGGTGGTGGCAGAGTGCCCACAGACTTTTTTTTTTGAACGGATGGTTTTTTACACTCGTGCTTACCCTGCTTACTTCTTGCTATCTCCTCTCTTTCCCGTACTCATTCAGAAAGACCCCCTCTTGTTCTTTTTGTACCCCTCATATGTTCCCCAGTGGATTCAGACTTTTGAAATGATTTCCGGCAGAGAACGTTCCCCTTCATTGAGGACTTTGACCGCAACTGTAAAGCTACTGTCCACTAAACCTACGAAATACTTAGTTCAGATTGTTCAAACGAGAACGAAAATTCCAGGTTGGAAAGCTAATCGACTTGCTGCCCGTTTTGAAACCGTTCCCGATATTGATACAACAAATACCCAGGTCTACGGGTAAATTTCCTTCTCCTCAACTGACTTGGTCTCTCAGTCTTTGTTCTTACTCTAAACAGCTTTTTTTCAACTTATCTGTTACCTTTCACTCCATTTTGACTAGTCGATCCAACCCTAGCAGCAGGTGAGAATGGGACTTTTGGGTGCGACGCTTTCCTAGGATAGTACCGAAAGATACTTATTTACGAATTAGCCTAAATAGTGGTCAAGTAGAAGAAGCTGTAGAAATACAGCCACTGGGGCACCCACCGAACGTAGCGTCGAGAAAAATGCCTACAAAGAAGAACTTCGAGCTCAACATTCTCCGACGTGGACCATGGCACAAGTTCGACTCTGTCTGACAGCTATCTAAGTCGCCCTGGGAGAGGCTTTCCACTTTATGCACCTTTTACAAGCAGAGTTGATGCTACTTTGGTTGACTGACGACACCTACATATGACTAGCCAATCCTGCAACCTTTGATTGAACCAAACACAGAAACAATTGCATTCACATTTCCAAGTAGGCATCATGTATGCGGCATACCCCACGGTGGGATCCTCCAACTAAATCTTAATGCTAAGGGCTTTATCGTTATTTGTTTACCATACATTTGACCACACGTCATAAGTACAAATAATTGAAAACGGATACCGGGGCTAGACTGACATCAAAAATCCAAAATAGGAAAGTGCAAGTCACTCTGGGGCTGATCACATATCAAATAACCCAAGGCCGACACTGTATTGAAATCGTTTGTCTAGAAGGGGCCAGACATATCCCTTTGTGTTCTCATTACTCTTCACCGAACACATTCAGAAGTTCAGGGTCCGCTTGGAAGTTACATTCTTGTAAACTTAGCCTTTGCCTGATTAGAGCATATCCATGAAACTCGCCCGTAGGGGATGACTTGCCAGCCCTTTTTCGTTTCGCCCTTTCCTTTTTCCTTTTCTTAATTCCAAGTGGGGACACCCAAGCAGCTGTTAATATCATTGAGAAATTTTCTATGGACGAATTGGCTAGTTTTTAGTGAACCAAACTGACCTCAGCTAATCTTTCAAGTGATTTTGGTCGGGCCATAGTACGGGAAGCTCGCAGCATTCTGAAAACGTCAGTACAAAATGAGATCGAACTGGGAATGCGGAGGAAGGCCATATCGTTGATATGCCTACTTGTTTAAATTTGTTTGTTTTGTTATTTGTATTGCGAGTATTGCAGCATTTTGTGATACAAACATTCACCATAATGGTGTTGAATGATAAGCAAAACCTCAGAAGACTCAGACCTCATGAAGGGACTCCGACCCGGAACGTATTCACGGATAGCCGTTCTAACCGTTACACTATCGACTTCTCACGTGTCAGACCGTAAATCAAAAGCTATTTTGATGGATTCAATCTATGCCAGAGCTGTCAGTAAAAGTGTAGTGAATACATACCAAAAGTGTCCTTTTTTCGAGTTTATCGTTTTTAGTTTTCTTCAAATGCGACTTAATATTTTTATTTACTTTTTCTATGTGAATACTGTATAGGTAGTTTGTGTTGTCTTGGAAAAATAAAAAAAATCCACATGTCAAAATGTGGTCATAGTTTGGCTTCTATAAACATGACTTGACTTTTTGTTTACTTACTTTCAATTCAGGAGTAATTACGAAGGGAATCCAGCGGACGCCAGTAGCAGGCGCCTCGATAGCTCAGTTGGGAGAGCGTTAGACTGAAGATCTAAAGGTCACCAGTTCGATCCTGGTTCGGGGCAACTGTTTTGCATTTGCTTGACTGTTCCTATTTGAGACGTCGATCCAAGATTTACTTGATTGGAATTTCTTTCAGTAACGTGTATTTCTACAATAATCTTCAAGGAATCAGAACCCACCTATGGAAGACGAAAAGATGAGGAATCCCATTCAGGTTACTTGGAAGAGATTCTATTCCCTTGGTTTCTTTTTGAATAGATCTCAAGACTGCAGGAGAGGAAGCTACCACGTGGTTAAAAACATTCATCAAAATTCTTTTTACATTTATTTAATACAACTGATTCAACGGAGCTTGCTGGGGCAGTGGCGATGCTATGACTGTGCCTTCAACGTACTTTTCGTCACCACATCGCACATCAGGTCCAGATGTTACTGCTTGTACTTTGAAGTTCGAGTAAAAAAAGAGTTGTCGACATTCTGTAATGTGAGAACTCTGCCGGGTTTGAACGCTTTCAAACTCTTTCCGAAACTTTGGCCGGGTCTTTTTCATGTACGCTTTCGGCATTCCGTCATCCGGAAGCTACTCCATTCCTTTTCTACATGATTCAGTGTGATTCATTTGCTGGTGGATGATCATTTTGGAAGTATCATTATTTGTCGCCCTCCTTGGATGATCCCACGAGCCTTATAGGGAAGATCTTCGAGCTTCTGAATGAAATTTCATTTGTGGTTTGAAAATTTTGGTTTTCAGAAGTATGTTGTCAGATGCTATTTCCGCTTCTTTACGCTTATAAGGCTCCTTTCCATCACACGAGGAGCGCCGCATGAGGATCTATTCATTACTTTTTTTCTTAAATTTTTTTGAATTGAGAGATATTCATGAAGTAAAATGTAGATGAAAGTAGCGAGTTTTGAAAAAGGTAGCACAACCGTATGGATATGAGCAAAACTTCAACCTTGGACGGGATTCGAGCCCCGTACGTGTTTGTGCAATCCCAGCGCCTTGCTGCTTATCCCCTCGGCTATCTAGAACTCTTTCTCCTCAGCTTCTGAGTCTCAGTTCAGGCATAGCTTAAGAGAACCCACATATACCATTACTGGCTAAGCCAGTCAGCCGGTATCGGTACCCAGCGACCCTCTTATGGTATTGTCATCTTCTTCCTTTAGTAGCAGCTTCTTGGGGAAGTGCTGTTGCCAGATTTTCTGCGACCTTTGCCTTCCCTCAAGCACTCTTCAGCGCCCTAATTCAACTAAATACCCAGCTAGCCCTGGAAAATGCCCCGGTAAGAACCTCATGTGGCTTTCTACAGTTCTGTTGTACATGCTGAGGTGTTTGCTAGTGGGCTAGGGACGAACATAATGGGAAAAAGTGATTTTTGAACTATGACCAGCAATGAAGGGCGTTGATTCGTATCGATTGTGACGATCGTGAAACGGTCCGTACGTCAGGGTATCGGTGGTGGTCTGGTAAGCATGACGCTTATGAGATCACGCCTATATTCGCTTTGTACAAGTTCGATTCCTGCCCAACGGTTTTAGCATTGCTGAACCGAGTTATCCACGACTGCCAAAAAATGCGACTGTTAGCCGTACTTGGAAAAGAGTTGTAGCTACAAAAGTGGGAGCTCAAGGTGACTCAAACCCACCCTTTTGACCCATTTTTGCTATGGAGAAGCTGTAAAACTGATAAGTTTTTCTTAGCTTATCAAGTAATTGCCCTGGTAATAAAGAATGGATCGGAAAACTTCCAAGAATCTTCATTTGAAAGGGGGTTCCGCTTCCATATAGAGCTCCTGGATAAATTTTCCCTGTGGAAAGCAAAGTAAAGAGGACAAAACCAATCATAACGTACACTTGACTGCGTACCCATCGAGAGGGCCTGACCGGTAAGGATCCTATTCGAATTACACTAAGCCTTTAAAACGAAATTTCCAGTTGTGCCTGCAATTATGGTTGTAATAATGACGTCATAAGTGAGTGTATAGGTGTACACTGATAAAAACGAAACCGTTGAGGTTAACCCAGGGGTCTTTGACGGTTTACTCGAGCAATTTGGAGAGAATAACGGAAAAGCGAACCGTACTGTGTTTGTCTAACGATGGTAAGAGTTACTAAAAGTTACTTATCTTCATTGTTCTTGAATAATCAAGCCTTTTATACTACCAAAAGACAGACCCCAAGCTTGATCTCATTTAGAAGCCGTGCTCAAAAAGTCACAGCCCTACATACCTTCTGCGTTTTACTTTTGTGATACCTTCTCCCCATCCTTCTTCTCCTGATAGTTAGACATCGCCTATAAGCTGCTACTATTTTACTCAGGAACTACTGATTATTGAGTTGATTATTATCGATAATGCATCGTTTTGAATGGTCAATAAATCTCTCGTAGCTGTTGAACAACCGATTTCGACCGCTTTTTCGGCCGAAAAGGCTCTGAAGGAGATCTCTCTAACCAGCATCTGCTGCAGCTCACCCTCACGCGGCCCTTTTTTTCTATGAGTTTTTCTATTCAGAAGGACCATCTCCGCTGCCAACTGAAAGCTAATGTTGCGCTATGACTCTATTTCTGCTCCCTATCTTAACCAGGTCTCTGCAAAAAGTGACTATCAGCTGTACTTGGTAGAGTTCTAGTGGTGGTCCTTCACCGCTCTTCTGAATGGCCAAGAGCATCTAGTTCTAGCGCATCCAGCGCCTTCTCGTTGAGTTGAAGCTGTTCCGACGGTGACGTTTCTTGGGGATTATCGATTGGCTCAGTTGATGACCATATTCAAGCCCGTCAACCCTCAAATGCTTTGCATTTAGGAGAAAAAATCACAGTTCTGTTGAACAGCTGAGAGAATAATCTTCGGAGTACGTACAGAAGGCTGTGAAGCCAATCGCATCCTTCACCAAATCCATTAGCAATCTTTAGGGCTTCTTCACTAAGTATTTCTACAAATTCAAATTCATTACTTAGTCTGTAACCTTCATACCGAAGAATTGTAATTGTGGTTGCAAAGTGTTTGTAACAATGACGTCATGTCTGGGTGATCACTTTGGAACACCCAGTCGTATTCAATTAACTCGACTGCTTTCGGAGATTTATGCATGAGATTGTAGGTGATTCACATAGACTGACAATGCTGCCCTTGCTTTTTATTTCTTGAGTAGATTCCAAGTAGCTGAGTTCGGACTGCGGACCAGGCGGACCAGGTATCATATCCGGAGCATTCCGTGCACATTTTGGGCATAATTCATTTTTATCCTTACAAGAGGAAAAATTGTCCCATTCGATCCTCGAGAACAGTTTCCTTCAAAATAACTGCGAGAGGGCCTGACATTTTTGAGCGCCGCGATCGGGGATCTGATCCGGTGACCACGTGCGTGCCACGCAGCTTAGCTAACCCCTGTTCTATAGCAGTTTTGTGCATTGCTGGTCTATTGCATCAGTAAAATAGTAGCTTTCATGAGACGACCCCTGACTAAATAATCACTGACGTCACCTTTTTCGTGACGTTGGTCCCTTCATGGCAGGGTTGGTGTAGCTCGCTCGTTTGAGATTTGGATTTTCCTTTAATTCGTCCAGAGTCATTCGGATCACTCCGAAATTATTCGTTTGAGAAGGTTTACCCATTTTCTTCAACATGAATCCCAGGATCATTCAAATTTTCATCTGGAGCTCCGTGCCGACTCACTTGCTCCAGCTCATCACCTTAGTCGCCTTCGGAAGGTTTGTCAGTACTAACTATTCACTACTCACTAAGGTATTAACTAGTCCTCAGCTACAGGTTGCTCCCGAAGCTGTTGGAAGTAAGCGAATTTGACCGTTAGAGGAGAGATCAGTCCTGAATACAACCNCTCGGGCCATCCTTTTCCCATTCAGCTGACTTCCCTCATTGATGATCGCTGACAAATGTTAAACTATTTCCTGGCCACCAACTATCGAACCGTACGGAATTTACCCATGGAACGAAGCGGACCCCGTAGGTCTTCATGATGATACCACCTAACTGATGTGGGAACTGATCTACCGGTCGGTAGCCATCCGGAAATACGTCACCAATGCCCAGTTCGAACGCGTCAACGTTGATTGTCCGCCAATAAACGGCTGATTATCAGAGTATACGTGGTGTTCTGGTAAGCATGACGCTTATGAGATCACGCGTATATTCGCTAGACAAGTTCGAATCCTCGAGGGGAGTTTTGCAGTTTTGCCACAAGATTCAATGACTATTTTTGGCTAATCAACAATCAGAATCATCTGATCATCACCTCTACATCGATTTCTATCAAATTTCCTATTTCATCGAATTCCAATAATCAATACCCCCGCCCCACAACCATCCGTCCAAATCAATAGCAATCGATACGCCTGACAGAATGATAGCTCCTACCACTTCCACATGGCTTGATATTACTCTGAGACTCCAAGAATCTGCCCGGGTGATCAGTTGGCCCAGGTAAATTAAACTACAGGCAAAATGTCGTGTACGATGTCACTTTGAGAAATGACCTTTGTAAAGAATTAGGGGGCGTGTCCCGTACGGCAATTGCTGCACGATTTTAAAAACGTATTTTACAGCGATTGCGATGAATCGTCTCTAAACGCACAAGTGAGAAGAATCGTGATTAAACATTTTTTTAGTTTCAAACACACACCCGCCTGGTTACAGACGTCCTCATTTTTTCAGAAAAAATAGTAATTTCAAGCTGTAAACCTTCCCAGTTAAAATAGTACTATTCACTGTTAGCAACTTGTCCAGAGAAGGGAAGCTCGAAAATCAAGCAAGTTGACGTCGGTGATGCTTGATTTGCGCTAAAAATCCCCTGAGTGGAAAAAATTGCAGTCGTTGCAAGCGATGGTTCAGCTTACGCCATGCGATGGTTTTTCAACAACGATTGTTGACACGATTGCCTGGTTCCGGCACGATGCTTCGACTTTCAACTAACTGAAGTTGAATTTTGCCATCCCAAACATCTCTGCGGTGACTCGCGCTCACATTTTCTGTTAAGAATTGTTGAGCTATGACTTTAAGCTTTCCTTTGAAACAACACTAATGACCAAGTTGCTTCTACGCTTACCTTTAGAAGAGGACCAACCACAGCTGACACATCGGTTGCTAGTGGTTTGGAAGAATCTATAAAATCTGGCATGCCCTGGAATCTCGAACTTCAGTGGAGCAGTAGTAGAGACTTATGATCGGCTAGCAAGTCCTTTCAAGCTCTGAAAATGGCGTTCTCTACGAACTTATAGACTAATAAAGCTTCACTACAAAGTTCGTAAAGAGTTCAATAGACAACTCAGTAATACTAGCCTCCAAGACTTTCATACGAGCTTGACCTGCAGGAGGAGGATTTTGCAGGACTTGATCCAAATGTCACACCAGTGATGGTTACTTTCCAGATCTCTACTCTAGTTCCTTCGCTTGAACACAGTTAAACTTCGTCTCCGAGGAGTATTGCTTAAAAGAGATTTCAGGTACATAAGCCGGCTCTGGGTGGTTCAGGGGCCACGTGTAGTATGCCTAATCAAATATTGCGCTAAGGGAGGTCGGATCCCATGGGGAGTTCGATGGTCCTCAGAAGCTTTACTCACCCAATAGAATTCTTCGAAGTATTGCCCAAATAAAGGGTAGTGAAGCGAGCAACATGTACTCAACACAGTTTCCTGCACCTCCGCAGGTAATAGGCTCCTCATCCCTGCCTTTACCCTTAGTAATTTGCTGAATGGTCAAACGAATACCCATTGAAGGGCTAATTTTCCTCAATAAGACTATGCTTTTAGCAGTGGTTTATTTGATTTTTCAAGTCATTCCTAGGGTAACATACTTCTCCGTTATAGTGAAGTAGCTTAAGGGCCGAGGGGCGTGTCGAAAGGATCAATCTTGCCTCAGGCCTGCTCATGAAAGTTCATAAGGAAGCTCTCGAGATTTTACCTACTTTTGTAGAAAAAAACTCAGAACGGAAAGGGTCTTACTTTCTTATAAGGTCTTTCTTAATTGTTGATATAAATAAAAACAATAATAAGAAGATCCAAACACTATGAAATTCTGCTTAAATGTATCAAATCTAGTTCTCTGGAGCTCTTTATTTATTTATTCATTTATTTGTTTATTTTCTCACCATTTGCTTACCTGCCTACTTGTCACCCATTTGTTTGATTATTTTTGCTAATTCGACATGCTCGACCATCGAAACATGCTTGTTCTCCCGTGACACCTATTGTTAACTGATTTTTATTACTATTATACAACTTCATCGCAGAGAAGACTTGAATGGCTTGACCAAAATACAAAGTAATTCAAAAAATGAGAGAGTTTAAGTAAGAAAATGGCCAGAGATTACGGTACAACTCGACTAAAAGTGCAAAAAATCAGTTACAAAACCCAAAATTCAATTTAAATTGTCAAAAGTTTTTACTTATGCGATTCGTAAACACCCGTAGAACTGTGAAGAATCAAAGACGTTCACTAGAGAAGGACCATTCTAATAATGCGATTCTATAGATACCCGTAACGTCGATAGAATGCATGCGACAGTATGGAGTAAAGGAAAGTAAGTGTATACAGTACTATCAGGAACTAATCAATACTAATCGATACAGAAAGAAAATGCATGACTATACAGTAACTTATGAGT
>UZAF01019923.1:7382-20922 GCA_900617895.1 Haemonchus placei | reverse complement strand
GGGGGGGGGGGGGGGGGGGGGGGGGGAACATGCACAGGAATGAGTGATGTCATGAGCGAAAATCCCTTACTTTATATGAAGCGCTCGCGTCTGTCTGTTCGTCCATCTGTCTGTTTGTACGGAAATTCATAACTCCTGTCCCCGTGGACCTAGGACGTTCAAATTTGGTAGGAGCACAGGCGGTAGGATGGGAACACATATGGTGGGTGGCGGGGCCGGGCTTTGCCTACAGGGGGCGGGGTTTGTGCGAAATAAATGTTTCGACGGAAAATCATAACTCCTATCTCAGTGGACCTAGAAAGTTCAAATTTGGTAAGAGTTCCCGAGGCAATTTGGGAACACTAGTGGTGAGTGGCAGGATCGGGCCACAGGGGGCGGGGTTTGCGCCAGAATTGTCAATTTGACCCTAGGGCGTTCAAACTTGGCAGAGTATAGGCGGCAGGATGGGAACACTTACGGTAGGTGGGGGGACCGGACCTCGCCCGTAGAAGGCGGGGTGTGCGCAAGTTTGCTCTAGGGCGCTCAAACTTGGTAGGAAAACAGGCGTTAGCGTGCGAACACTTACGGTGGGTAGTAGGACCAGTCTCCGCTCACTGGGGGCGGGGTTTGTTCGAAATAAATGTCTGAGCGAAAGTCCATAACTCCTGACCCCGCGGACTTGGAGAGCAAAATCAATAACAGTAGAGGGGGCAGGATCGGAACATTGACGATAGAGGAGGCTTTAGAGAACAAGATCCAATTACCAATTGAATCCTAGCGCCTTTGCTATTTACGATCTAGCTTTGATTCTTTGATATGTTTCATTCGACAAGAAAGTGCACTGATAGGGAGCGATTATGAAATTTGGTTCACTTCTTGATCATGACTGTTACCCAGCGAAGTTTGCGATTCAATGATGGGTCACGGTTTCTCTCTGCTCTGATATCATTCACGGCAAATTTGATATCAAAGAAAAATTCAAACAATATAACTAATAAAAAGCCTAAAAAAACTTAAACCGAACTTATATATAAAGCGGTAATTTTGTGTGTCTGTTTGTATGCTCGTTTGTGCGTCCTTCCAAAAATCACGTAGGCACGACAAAGAGTGTGAATGTCACGTGAGCGCGGTTAGGAAACAGTTATGAAATGGGAAGTCAACCGATACTGTTCATATTGGTCCTCTAACAAGTCGTAGGTATGCGGTAGTGGGCATTTGATGCACGCATTAGCGTGCGTAGCCCAACTGGTATACAAATATTTTAGTATGTCCCGTACATAAGCCCATACATAATGGAAATATTTATGTTTGGCTTTCTTTTATATCACCAATTTTATGAATAAAGAATCAATGAATTGCCTTGGTTTCATTTAACCCATTGACGACCGCGCCTTTCAAACATGTCTTGCGTGTCTTGCGTGTGGGACCGAGCGCGCTTTTCAGGTGGTGTGGTCTGCCGGCGGGCCACACGGCCCCAAAAGCAAGCCGATTTTTCGTAAGCATTTTCACCACATACAAAATTCTACAAAAATGGCATGAAGTTATAAGTTATACATAATAATTAAGTGCTACATTACGGCATCCATTGTTGTTTTTCATTGCTCTGAGGGAAGCGAGAGCCTTTACCAAACTATCTTCAATTGTGCGTGATATGCGCATACATACCTTTACTTCAAGAAGTCTCTAGTGAAGGTCTGAGCGTTTGACCTCCAAGAGCGACTAACAAATTGGAAAGATCTGAGAGCGGTTCTAAGGAAAACATAAGAATATGCACAGGTGGCTACAAGGAACTACGAGGCGAAAAAGGTCGCGCTTATGCCATTAACCACTCAAAAAAATCTTGTCAGGGTGCAGCAAATGGCACATACTTCTATTATTCTATTATCATTATCATAAGTGCGTGCAGTTTAATTGTTGATAACCTTTGGTTTTGCTCCTTTACGAATTCCCTCAGGAATTCATTTGCTTTCGCTCGTTACTATAGTTGGAAGTAAACGTCTTCCGGACCACTGCTCCTCGACATTCTATAGTAATTCATAAACCTGTACTTGAAACCGTCAAAAAGGCTGAAAATGAATATTATTAATGAAAATTACTGCTGTGCCCGCCTGCAGGCCACGCGATCTCAGGATCACGATAGAGTGTGGCGCGCTGGCGGGCCACGCGGTCGTCAATGGATTAAGTCTGGGGAGCGGCTCATTTTGTCGAAGCATGTAGCTCATATGTGGATTTTTCCCGTTTAATGTGAATTCGTAAGGCAAAATGAGCTGCTCCCCGTTCTTCACTTTTGATTCCTTCGTGATAACATTTCAGACTAAGATGTTGACATCGAAGGTACAATGACATTGCAGTTTATTCTCGTTGTCCCAAGTTTCTTCGAAACTTGGGGAACTTTGGTCTAGCGCACGAGAGAGTATATTCGGAGAGGATTACTGGATACCCTCAGATGCCAACGAGATCGTTTTGATCCCCCTTGATTTCCTTAGAGCCTATAAGGTTAGTTGGATATGATTTTATTTCATTATTCGGTCATTGGTGCATAAGCATGAAGCTGCGTGTGGGAAATACCTGAAGAAATGAAAAATTCCGAGTATGATAGAAAAAAAACTCGAATAACTGCACCGGTGTCTCTGTTCCATTCGTTGCTCCGAGAATCACATACACAGCAGGTGCTGCAGTAATCGTTCGCCAATTCGCAAGGGCAGCATACTGGGTCACAGTGGACATTGAAAACTAGATGTTTACAACATTATTTTTGAACGCTGATCTCGAGTCTGCGTTCCAGATCATCGAAACAATTTGGTAACAAACTTACGGAGGCATGTCGTCCGTGAGATAGGAATTTTGTTGAACAGGTAAGTACAGTGCAGTCTTATGTCTGCTGTGAAGTGATGGCGTTGAATGTAGTACAATAGGCTCACAGGATTACAGGTTGGTATGCATTCTCGATGCATGAAACGTTTTACATTCCGTGTATAGTATATACAACGCGCTAATCGTGTCTGATGGTTTGTCGCTGTTGGTGTATCGGTATGTGTGTGTTTGACAGGAAATTCATGTCTCCTGTTCTCGTGGACCTGGACTTTTCAAGGTCGGTGGGAATAAGGCAGCAAGATGTTATGGTTATCGTGAGACATAGGGCTGGACTTCGCCCACAGGAGACGGTGCGTACGCAAAACGAATGTTCGACCGTTAATTCATAATTCCTGTTCCCGTGGACCCAGAGCGTTCTCAAATCTGATGGGAGTGCAGACGGCAGTATGCGAACATTGATGATATGTGATTAGACTCCGCCCACGGGGGTGGGACGTGAGCGAAAATTATTAGTCCGGACATAAGGTGTTAGAATCTTGTAGGAGTACAAGCGGCAGGATGATATGCTAGGTGACGCTACCCGGGGGAGGGGAGGAGAACGGCAGAAATAAGTGAAATGAGTGCGACTCGAGTGAATATACGAAATCAAAATGAATTAGGTGTAGAATGAATGAGGTTACCTAAACACACAGGATTTGAGCAAGGCTTCGCTCATGGCGAGCTGGCCCTCGCTAATTGCGACCAACGCCTTTAGAGAAATTGAGAGCGGTCTTTCAAAAAAATGTGACATTGCCTTTTCCGACTTAAAAGGGACTTGCTTTCATTACAGTGAGGCCGAACTACGAAATGTTCGCTCAAATAATTTCCTTTATGTTAGATGCTATTTTCGTTCGGTTCTCATAAATGGCTGCAGCCGAATCTCTTTGACATTTACTGTAACACCGTTTTCGTGAAGAATGAGCCTTTGGTTGGCCGTTACAAAGCACTATAATCCTCTTCCACCTAGTGGACAAGAAGTATTAGATTGCTTCACCTTTATATATGCCATTGACCACAAAATCGTAACTATTTCGCGGACATCGGTCCTGTTTCTTCTTACTCATCCGATTATAGCCGCCCCACGTCTCCAGCACATCTCCAGAAAGACCTCACCGCACCTTTTCGGAGCTATAAAAAGGTTAATGATGCCCAGTTCTGGAAGAAAGGAAAAAAGAAAGAATATGGGAACGGTTATTTATAAATATATATCTCTGTATCTTTTCGATGAGCAATGTTCTATTACACAATGACCAGGAAATGAGAGTTTGGTTCGGGGACAAAGGTTATCGCTTGTTGCTTCTACAACCCCACTCACCATTTTTGAATCCTAAGGCGAGTTTGCTCTTCGAATGGGAGTAATATTGCCGACGTACTACATGCAACACGAACGCCAATTACTAAAAATAGTAGATCCTGGGGCGAACATGGTAACCAGCGGTGACTGCGATGCATTCTTCAAAAACATTAGCTATATCGCGCGTTGCTCGATTCGAGAAGCTATCATTGATTGTTACAACTAGCGCCACTGCTATTTCAATGTAATCATCATAAAATCCACTTTCCATATGAAGTTGTTGAAAATTTCGAATGGAAGAGTAAGAAAAAGAAAGGAATGTATGTGTATAATCCCATATAAAAGGTTTATATATTCAGAAAAATATATAGAGGAAAAATTTACGAAATTAAACTTCATAACTTCACGATACTGATTACGATGTTTACGAGATGAGCTTCACATATACAAAGCTGAGTGCAGAATTTACAAAAAGAGAGGAAACTATGAAATTGGATCGAGTATTTATTTCTTCAATATACACGCAAGGGTGCGTTCCAGTAACAGGCAAAGAAACGACCACGGCTACAAAGTCAAATAGCAGAACGGAAAAAAAGCGCATTCAGAATCACCATACCCTTAATGAGGTACTCTCTAGGCTTGATAACCTTAAAAATCTTGCGTGGCTAACAAAACAGTAAGATCTATTTCCTCCCCCGATTTCCTTTTGAACGCATTGTTATTTCGCACTGTTTTTGGGGCTGATAATATCAGCTGAAGCCATCTCGCTCCACGAAAAAAGCGAGACGGCTTTAGCTGATATCATCAGCTCAAAAACAGCGCGAAATACCAATACCAAAAAAGAAAGGAAATACACTGTCTTATGACTTCTGCTCAGTTTTGGGCATTGCATAGATAAAATGGTACGACCTCTGTTTTTTCTTACTACCCCAGTACTTACTCGGCCGTGACTTAAAATCGCCTTTCGGCATTTTGACACAAAACACTGCATCATTAATCCTTTGACGACAGCGCGGCTCAGGGGTGAGCCGAAGTTCTTTAATCGCGTGGGACAGCACGGCCCATCGCTGAGCCGCAATCTTTTCAAGGGTTAGTTTTTTGGTTATTAATTTTTCTGAATTTTTTTAGTATACACGAAGTGCGTCGAGAAGTACATTACTATTTTCAACGAACTTCTGACAAATTTTATCATTCTTCTGAAAATTGCATTTTTTGTGCATTTCTTGGGAAGCGGTCAAAGCAAAAATGATGGCACTAATGACTCATCAAGAAAAACTTTCAGGTCTGTAGGCTTTCTCGTAGTTCGCGTGTAACAGTTCGAGGAAGATGTTGATTTTGTAAAGCCTGTTGCCATCGAATTGATTATTGTTGGCGAAGTGAAGAGAGTTCAATAATTGCTCGAATCGGGTCTTTGGCATCACTTTCCCAGCAATCGAGTGCCCACCAATCGCAGGTCTAGTACTTCAATAATCTCTCAGCTTCGGCATCTCCTTTATTCCCATTTGTATGCGTAATCCCATGAATTTTTTAATTTCGGCAGGACAAGTATCTTGAAAATTAGAAGCTTTTGCTCTTTCCGGTCTGTTCGTTTTTCCCACAATGAGTGAAAGCATTTCCAGCATTTCAAATATATAATAGTTCATTAAAGTCAATCGTTTAGTGGCAACTTTGTACACAATCATACGGACCAACTTGTTGAGTGATTACGGAGTCATCATGAGCTTCTGCATCGTTAGTCCACTCGTCTTCACTCTCGCTGTCTGACATTGGTAACGTCTCACTTTCCGTATCAGATGCATTCCGTAGGTGATACCAGGGCGTTATTGCGGAGAGAATCGTTTCTCAAAGTCTCTATATCATCATCGGACTCGACTAATAGTCTTTCAAAACCACTCTCCAAGTCATCTACAGTGGGCTGATCCATTTTTGACTCCCAAAGCTATAGTATGCTTGAAACTAGGATTGATCAGAGTAGAAAACTGATACCTACAATACCTACCCAATTCATACCTGTTTAAAACTTAATGATGAGAAATAACCCTGAAAAATGTGAAAATAGCTTGTCGCAGAAAAAAGAGTGACCCGAAAACCCTCCTGTCTCGCGCGCCAGACACGCAAAAAGGCACGCTATCGTTAAAGGGTTAAGTACTCTTCTGTACAGTAATGTTTTGAAACTGAAGCGATGCAGCGGTCATCATAGCTCGGTAAAAAACGTGGGTTTGCTGGGTCGGGTAGCATCCATACATCAATATTCTCGTGAAAGTTTGTTGAACCTTTTCAATTTTTGCCTGTAGGCTCATTCTGGTATGGGAACAACATACGCTATCATATCTTTGAACTGTATTCCGAAAAGGAATCAACATACGCTTTATGAGCCTTAACAAAATTGAAGCATCCTTGTGTCGAACATTTCCAAAAATGGCAAAGCGCTATGAACTACGAACTGCTATGAACATTTCGAACCGCTATCGAACAATCGATGTGACGCGAAAAATCCAAATTGCAATTGATATAAACCCAAGGACGTGAATTTCGCATGAAGTATTTAGTGAAATGTTGTTGGCTGTGTATGGTTCAATATGGCTTTTTCCACATGAATCGCAGATGTTTTTCAAAGGTTACAGGTGTTCTGCGATAAGTAGCCCACTCCATCGTGTTGCGAGTTGATTGGGTTAGGGCTTGGTGTATCCGACCATGATTACATGCCCTACTATATCCTTACTATATTATGTAAATATATAAACCAGAAGGTTGGTGCGTCTGTTTACTTGTTGTTCTGTTTGTAAACTATAATCTTTACTAGATATGTTTATATAAACCAGAAGTTTGACGCGTCTGCTTGCTCGTCTATTTGTCTGTCTGTTTGCTCTTTATCATTGTAAATTCGGTATCATCTGAAGAAGCAACTTTAGAGATGTGGTGACGTCTGGAATGGGTGGAGCCTAGGGCAAGACCAACAGAGCGCGTGTGAGCTCAGCGGAACCCCGCCCACAGGGCGCTGGCCATGCACCGGGAGGGGTGGTGCTCAAAGCGAAACCACTTATTTTGGCTTGTGGAGGGCCCACACGCTAGGAAAAAATGAGCAAATGTCAGGAATAGGTCAACAAATTCAATGAATGAGACCTGTTGTAGGCGGAGCGTCCTCAAAGTGGGCGATACTTACTACATGGATTCATAACCCGTTCCAACAAAGGTGTTGAGGCCGCTAAAAAGTAGGAGGAGTAAGCAAGGCCTTATGCGTGCGAGGCATGCCTAAACTTTATGAAGCCTCGCCTAGGATGGTCATGTGGTCAAATCTCCGAAGTGCATTGCCCTGAGGTGGGTGGAGCTAAGATTTTGGGTGAAACTGCACTTTCCACATAAACACATAACTCGGTTCAGCGAAGGTGTGGTGGCTAGAAAAAAATGGAAGGAGTGAGCGAGACCTTATGCGTACTGGGCACGCTTAATCTTCGCAGTTTGAATTGAGATCAAATTTGAGGTAGTTTTTAAAAAATATATAACTCAGTTAAAAAATGTTTTACGACGTGGGAAAAAAGTGGTTAGAGGTTACTTAAGAAAAGGCTACAGGTACCAAGAAATGAGGCGAAATCCAGTGGGCGGGGTTTGCCCCGAGGTGGGCGGAGCCAAGATCAAAAATTCGTAACCCTGTCAAAAAGTGCTCTGAAACGCGAGAAAAAAGTGGACAGAGGTTGCTATGGAAATGTGGTCAAATCCACAAAGTGGGCGGGCCTAGCCCTGAGGTGAGCGTAGCTAATATCAGAAATTCATAATTCTGTTCAACAATGTTCTACAATGCGAGAGATATAGGCGAAAAGATTTTGAGAGAATTTTGCCAAATCGTCGGAGTGGTTGGTGTTTGCCCTACGTTGGGCGGGACCAATATCAGGACGGGGCCATTATCAAGATTAAAAAAAAATTAGCGGCTCTATTTTGAATTGTTTTGTAGCGCGGGAAAAGTGGTAAGTGGTCGGATGATGCTAAAGAGGTGTGGTCGAATTTCCGAAATGGGCACAGTTTTCATTACATTCGGTGGGGCTAAAGTCGGTAATTCATGACTTTGTACTTAATTCTTGTAAAACAAAAAAAGGGCTCAAGTTCATCGAAGAAGTCCTTGAACGGTATCCAGCGGTTATTATATGTGAACCACAAATGTCCGTATGTTTGTCAATCTGTTTGTCTCTTGACCTATTTATCACCACCTTATATGGTGCCTTCACGAAAGAGATGAAGTATAAGTGGAACAGACCATTCATGATGGGAAAGGCAGAATGAGCGGAGCCATATGGGAACAAATAATCTGAGTTGGGCCACATCCACGGAGAGCGCAGCGTGCGACATTGTTTTCAAAGGAAGCACATAATTCCTGTTCCAGTGTACCTGATGCGTTCAAATTTGGTAGGAGTACAGGAGGTAAGATGAGAACACTGATGGTAGGTCGCAAGACTGGACATCATTTACTGGAGGAGGGGTGTACGAAAACCTTGCTCTCCAGAGCTGAAGCGTCCAAATTTAGAAGAGATATTGGCGGTAAAATCCGAAGCAATTCTGTTCAGAAGCTTTCCAAATTATGCACTGTTGATTCACAGCTTTGCTCTCTTCAAACGGGGGAATCTCGTGTGGTATGATTAACGCTGTGGGGATTCTGGACGATATAAAGATTTGCTACACCTACCTGTTGTGCAATTGACCGATAAGTGGCCACTTTGTTCCCTTCAGTGGAACACTGTTCTAACGCAATTTGTTGAGGAAAATGAAAAGATGTTGAGAAAATATAGCCAAACGCGGCGATCGATAATGGCAGCCGATATTGACTTTCTCTTTGTATTACTAGATATTAGGCTGCTACTGAGTACTCTTCTTTTTGAGACGAAAAATAAGGGAAGGATGATAGGGATGTGGATGTCGGTGTTTGAGTGTGTGTGTCGGTGTATTTTGAGCTGGAAACTCATAACTACTGTTCCCGTGGACCTAGAGCGTTTAAATTAGGTGGTACGACTGGGCTCCACTCATAGGGGTGGGGCGGGCGCGAAAATTGTTAATTGCTGTTATTTTTATCAGGGCGTTCAAGTTTGGTAGGGCACAGTCGGCGTGCGGGAGTGCTTATAGCGGGTGACACAACTGAATGTGAAAGAAGAGTGGAATGGACCAACTTACTCCAACACACATGAGTTGAGCAGGATTCCGCTCAAGACGGGCGAGGCGCTCACGAAGAGTTTTGGCGGGAAACTCATTTTTCCTCCTTTTCTGTACCGGAGCGTCCGAATTCGGGCTTTGGCTGGGCGATCCGACTAGTTGCGGTAAATGCCATATAATTTATGTCATCGGTATACATTTTCACTTTAATCAAAGGGTGTGTATCGGTATACCTTTTCGCGGGGCACCGCTAAATCAATGAAACCTTTGTGAAAAACTTACCCACATGACTCACATATGCCTGTCTTCCAAACAGGACTGAGTCCGCTCAGAATGTAGCCTTCAATTTCTAATTGGTAAAGTTTGAAGTGAAGCTTCTAATGACTTAACAACCAAAGGCCTTGAACAAATTGAAGTAAATAATGTATTTACCCTTTGCCTTGCTAACAGCACTATTCCAATAAATACGCAGTATGCCATAAATGTAGCTGTGGAAGCACTGCTATTGAAACCGTATAGCTATCAAATTGTTTCTCGTTAGATGCGATACAATTTTATCGCGTAATATTTTTTCAGGGCCTAGCAGTTAGCAGGCGCGTCGTCAATACTTATTGGTCGAAAAAAGTGACTGGTTTTGGTTCAGTTATATTAGGTGTAGCAGTAACGATAAACTTTCCGGCTGAATGGCACCTCGCTAAAAATTAGAGAAGCATTAAGTATCATACAGATGGGTTCGCCGAACGACGAGGCGCAGTTCTTGTAAACAATTTGAGGAATTCCGTCAAAAGGTGCGAATTGGAGCAGTTTGATGATTTCAATACCCTACGTATTTCTTGGGAAGTTATCACATTTCAAGTAAGTGAGTCAGCGTCTGTTCTAGTGGCAGAAGCAGATAAAAAGAACTCCGCAAGGACTTCTGCTTTTTGACGATTGATCAAAACCTGCCGTTTTCATCTAGAAGTGAAGGTATGCACAGGTGTGGTTTAATCTCATCTAACCAATGCGAAAGGAGCTCTCATGCAAGCTATCAGTGGCTCGCTTTTCTTTAGAGGCTAAGAATCTTCTCAGACAACAATCAAGCTCCTGGCAAACTTGTTCTGAAAAATCTGTAGAGGATAATCTTGTAACGTGCCATGGAAGTGGGATTTTGGAGCCAATGAATTACAGATGTTTCGAAAATCGCATTGCTGCACCGTCATGGAATTAAAGGCAACATACATAGTAAACCTTCATACACGATGCGGCAAACCTTTTGTAGATGTTGTCAACAAATTTGTTCACCAATTATAGGAGAAAGATAATTTAACAATGCAGAATAATCTGCAGCGGGAGTATGCCTGGTGAAGGTGAAGAAATAAGTGCTTCAAATACTACATATTATACTGTGGTCGGACGCTGCAAAAGGCAGAATTACGGAGACGTTCTTTACAATAGGAGGATTAGATAGTATTATGTCTAGAGTGGGTTCTCCACCTGGGGCATTTCGACATGCTGAGCAAAGCCACAGCATTGATAGATTTCCAAAAACTTAGTGGAGTTCGAATTCTCAGGTTTGCTCCTCTTACAGTCAATGTCGATGTTAGGGTTTCCCATGACAATGAAATGCTTGTTAAATTACAATGACCAAAGAAAGCATCAATAAGATTACCGTCATCTTCTGAAAAAGAACTAGCTGGTTGGTAAATCAGTTAGATCCTGAAAAGCGTAGGAAACCATCAAGACAGTGAAGTTCTGAGTTGAGGAGGCACGGGGTGGTAACAGTAGTGAGGGTGGAAAATTTTTAGATATACAACAGGCTCCCTTCCTCTTGTATCTTTGCGACCACGACGGAAAGAGTAGGGATCCAGAACCAGATATTTTTGATGATAGCCATGTCGCAGTGATAAAAACATGGTCTGGATTGTACGTGTCTCGGAAAAATTGGAAATCTTGTTACTCAAGCTTATTGAATTTAAGAGAAAACATCGCGTACCTAGTTGTTTCACGACCGCAAAAGGCGCACCTTTTTGTTTCAACCACAAAAGACATAATAATTGGTCAAAAATAGACCAATTTTAATGCTCACAGCCTCTCTCCAACTTTGCTCAACTGGCGTCGGTGATCAGCAGTAATGAACAACACCTGTTTTCCATGTACGAAAGAGTGCATTTTTTTACATCCGAACGATAGAAAGCCTCTTTTACGTGCGCCATAAAGTTGAAGCTTATGGGTGAAATCATCTAGCTGACGACTTCTTTTTGATTCGAAATCTTTATATACCTGGAAAGGTGCTAGGTAACCTCTTAGGATGTTACACATACATACAGTAGCGTCCAGTGAATATGCTTTTTCACTTTTTCAAACGCAACTTCGTCGAAACACCGCCATTTTTTCTGATTTTCCCACTGTGAATGCCTATCATTGAATGTGATAAGGAAGCAAGTTTTCAATTGTTTAAGTGGATTGTGAAATATTTCGAAAGGCTTGACATACTTTTTCGGTCAGACACCATCATACCTGTTTAATCTTTAATCTGTCTGAATTTCGAATTGCTCAACGCAATGATTTGCATGATAGCGATCTTACAACTATGGCATTGATACCTTATTGCATAACTTTTTGCGTCAGTGACCGCTCGATATCGGCGTGGCATGGACTCAGTGAGCTTGTCGATCTCCTCCTGTGCGATGTTCTCCCAAGTGACTCTTGTTGGAGGAACTCTGCATGCCCAAGGCCCTGAGTCCTTCAAATTGACCCTCAGGTTCACTTCACAGATGTCCGATGGGATTCAGTCGGGGGACTGCGACGGCCACGGCAGCAGAGAGACGTTGTTGTCACAGAACTACTTGATGAGCAGCTTCGTTTTGTGTTTCAGATCGAACTCCTGTGTGAAAATGGAGCCACTGCGAGCAGTACTGGAAACAAACGGTAGATAATAGACTCCATGATGTTGAGGTGGATCTCTGAATCCATCATACCCTCGAGCCAGTTAAGGGGGCCAACTCTTCTGCTTGGATGGTATCTGTTACCGACAGGACATCACACGAACTTGATCCCATCCGTCCCAAAGAGCAGAGACTTTGATTCATAGCTCCAGATGACCATACGCCACTAGTGAACAATCCAGTTTTGTGAGCGTGAGCCAGTCGGGGCGCTCTTGGCAGAGATCGGCGATCTCTTCTCTGGGCAATGTCCAAGCAAACCGACACTTCCACTGATGAATTCGGTCCTTCGGACACATCCGTGGAGAGGTCGGTCCCTCGGGCGTTAGTATTTTGCGAAGAATCTCGGCTGCAACCAGACGCGGATAGTTCCTCGCAGGCCGCACGATATTTCTGCCGACAAAATAGGACGTTATTCTTGCTGCTCCTGAGTGTTTTTTGACTTCAACAGATTTCTTTAATTCGTGAAAACTGCTTATAAATTCAATTTTCTTCCCGGAAATCACACTTTCCGTGCATTTCTCGTAAACAATCAATGGAAAAATGATTTCTACATCTATTGCCTCCAGATTTGACTCGTCTTATAGGAGCGTATACACTTCCATAGGCTTGAGTTAGCTGTTTGTAACAAATTTTTTGAGAACTTGCCCTCCTTTTAACCTATCTTCAAATTTTATCAGCGTTCCTTTTCGCCTTTTCGAATGTCGGACAAGTGGGAGCTACACTGGTGTGCAAAACTTAGGGACGAAAGCAACTTTCGATCACTGAACCTCTGCCAGACGACAGAGCTCCATGAAATTTATATCATACAAAGGGAGGACCATTACGGTATTGCACAGGAAGTAACTGGCAGAAAATCGAAATAGGACTAGCAAATAAGGCATTTTTATCGAAAGGTACCGATTACACATAGTTCCTCACAACTTATCCTAGTACTTCAAAAAAAGCGACGCGGTTCCGAATAGGGTATGTGATCACCACGGACAGCAGTAAATGCTTTGCAACGCGATCCCATACTTTCCATGAGGTTGGAAATTAGTTATTGTGGTAGGGCATTCCACTCCTCTATCAGCGCAAGTGACAATTACTGGATGGTCACTGGTGCGTTTGGACGTGCTGTAATGCCTCTACTCAGTGCATCCTACACGTGCTCCATGGGATTCAGGTTGGGGGCACGGACAGGCCGCTCCATTCGCTGGATAACCTCTTGTGCAAAGAGCTCTTCCACCTGAGATGTTCGATGCGGTCGCGCATTGTTATTCATGAAAATGAATGCAGGGCTCACTGCAGCCCTGAAAAGATAGACATTAGAGAGGGGTTCCTTTTCACAGTAACGCCGACTGTTAAGGGTGCCACG
>UZAF01019922.1:7263-20923 GCA_900617895.1 Haemonchus placei | reverse complement strand
CGATCGATCCGCTATTACTACTGTAATAAGGAGAGCCAGTGACCTCTCGAACTTTCTGTAGGACCATCCTTATCTTCAGCTATTTTTTTAGCTTTCATTATTATTATTACAGACCCAGTTGCCAAAACTTACACTACCGAGATATAAGGGGGAAAGAATCGAACTATTTTCTTCTATGAGTTTACTTCCTGGCAATAAAGGTACATACTACTACACTATATGGACGCACTACATATTAGTGAGTGCTTTATCAAGGTCTTAATCTGAAGTGCAATTCGTGAAGTGATTTTCATATCACTGAGTAGCTTTTCGAAAAATATTTTCTACAGTAGTTTTAGTTTTGAAATATTTGCTTTATATGGCTTTATATGGCTTTATATGAAGAAAGTGTGACTTATTCTCCTGTGCTTTTGTGTGAGATCGAAAGCTAACCATGAAGCCCGAGAACCAAGACGAGTGACTGTTTCTTACAAGAAAAGTCCTTCAGGGCGTGGGGTGCTTTTGAAAACGGTTTTTCGCATGATGTAGGGGATGAGCACTGAGTACAGAACTATGGCCCATTTCCGCTAAATGGCCTTCTGACGGCCAAAAAAGGAGTGAAAATGTTTTTGTCAGAAATTGCCATTTTAACCCACTGAACGTCGTTTGTTTCATTCATGGCGTCGACTGTCAGCCCAGTAGAAGGCGCCAGAGGACTGCGCATTGAAAATAAAAAAGGGGGCCACATGTTGAAACATGTCGAAAGTGCGGGAGGTTTCATATGCGCTCTCCACCGTGGAGCTGCCAGCAGCGACGAGTGGTGTGGTGGATAGCGATGTGGGCTTCGAGTTGGGACGGCTAGGTTGGGGTGATGTTTCGAATCCTCGGGGCTTTCTCGTCTTTGCATTTTATGCTGCCACCTCCAGATTGGCTCCATATTGCATCAGGGCCAAAGCAAGTGCTAAACTGGTCATGGTCGTGACCAGGACCTGAATTCTACTGATATTGACTGGGACGGAATGTACCGCCGATCACTAGTGGGATTGCTACTTCGCGAATGCGTGGTAGTACGGTGGTATATTCCGTCACCAACCCATCCGCCAAGTTCCTCGTCCGCTGGACTGCTTTTGCCTTCGTAACAAAATTATTCTTAAGGTTGACCTCAATCATCGTTCTCATTCCCATAAGGGCATAGGAAAACGTTGGGATTTTGCTTTTTCTACTAGATCGATCGAGTGGAAAGATAGATGTAAGTGAGAAAATAAATTTTATTTGATGAGACCATGTAAATCAAGTGCTGAGCAATCAATCTGTAGTCGAATCTAGTGCCGATTTCCCATCTCACAGATTCCTTGCTCTTATCGAGATCACTAGTACATACATACCTGTGGATGACATACATTTCAATAGAAAACAAGTTACGCTGAATTTTGAAACGGGGCGATATTGTGGGTAGGAAGTCAATCGACTGTACTTACTACCCTTTCCTTAACTTCTGCCCACGCTAATGATCAGCAGACGTCGCTATCAAAGCAGTAATCAGCAATGCAGCTAACATTCCCTCTTATTTGATGAGATCGCTATATAATCCAATACTCATTAACGTGTTTGAAACCGGTATTCGAAAACTCGAATCTATTTTTATCGCTATTTCACCCTGCAACGAAATTTCCAGCCTTAAGAAACTTTGATTGCTCCGTAATTTGTACTTGCTTTCTAGAGATTTCACTTGGTTGTGAAATTGAAATGTTGTGATGATGGTTGTGAAAATCACCACAAAAGTCGTATTGCTGAGCTTTACGAAAAAGATGAGTATCTCAACAAATCCTCAACCATAAGGCATTCATGTTTGAGGGAGGACAGAGGCATGATGTATACCATACCAGTCGGCCTGTGCGCAATACCGCGCGCGTCTCATGGCTCCTGATATATTGATTGCCTTGAAGATAATCTGAAGCGTAATAGTCTTAGCAACACAGTAACCACCCTCTCCTGAAAAAATGAACAGTACCGTCCTTCCACCCCGACCAATAGCGGCATAAGCCGTTTATTTAGGGCACCCATTTCTAGCAAACTATTTTTGGCAACCATTAAAATTCGTTTATCCATATACTAACCAAAACAATCAAGAGAGGACCTTGAAGTCATTCAGTTTCTTGTTTATCCTCACTATTGGGAAGGCATGTACTCCACTTGAGACGAAATGTGAACTTCTTTGCACTCTGGTCATTTTTCTGCACCCGTCGCTGTAGGCATTCGATAGCATATCAATCGGCGATCTATTTGGCCAATATAGATGGATGAAATTTTCGCAAAATTTGAATACTCTAGGCCCAGGAAAAGAGGAGTTACAGATTATTGGTAAACTACACTTTTTGCGCAAGCCCCGCCCCTGGTGGGGCTTGCGCAAAATGTGTAACCCCCTGGTAGCTTAAGTCACGAATAGCGAAGGAGTCCGGCTCGTTCTCCACCCGTTCCAACGTGTCTGAGCTGTACCAGTTGATTTCTAAACTCCGTCACATATGATAGTTACAGACCAACAGACAAACAGAAAAACAGACAAACCGACAAACGGACATTTCATGTTTTATACTTAGTAAGGATTTTGGCAGCTGTGCACTTTCCAACGCTAGCACATTTAAAGTAAGAAGTCGAATCGGTATCGTATCCTAGCATTTCATAGTTATTCAGGTTGCTGTCAGGGAAACAATTGCTAACTCACAGTAATATCATCGACATCTTATTTTTATGCACGTTAGCAGCTTTGCACTTTCTAACGCTAGCACAACTGAAAAAATAGAGATTGAATCGGTGGCGTATCCTAATATTTCACAGGTCTAGGTTTCTGTCAGGAAAAGTGTGGATAAATAACAATCCTTTCATCTGCCCCCAATTTTTATGCATTGTGGCAGCTTCTCTGCAAAAATTCAGCGCCTCAGGTCCAAATTAGATATTTTTGCGGAAGTCCCGCACACAGTGGGCGGAGCCTCTGCATCTGCATCTGTCTCCTACCATTGCTTTCCCCATCTTGCCACCTACGTCTCTATCAAATTTGAACGACCCAGGTCCAAATCAAATATTTTTGAGGAAGTCCCGCCCCCAGTGGGCGTAGTCTACACCTGTCACCCACCATTAGTTTCCCCATCTTGCCACCTGCATCTCTGCCAAATTTGAATACCCTAGGCTCAGAAGCAAAGGAGTTACAGATTTCCGGTGAACCACACCATTCGCGCAAGCTCCGCCCCTAGCGGGCGGAGCCTAGCTTAGGTCACGTGTACCCAAGGAGCCCGGCTCATTCTCACTTGTTCCAACCTGTCTGAGCTGTTCCAGTTGATTTTCAAACGGAGCGATTGATACAGTTACAGACAAACAGACACACAAACAGAAAAGCAGACAAACAGACAAACGAACAAACAGACAAACGGACATTTGCGGTTTATATATAGTAGGGATTCTCACTGATGGCAAGAATGGAAAACCATCAGCTGAACAGATTTGCTCACGTAGAATCATAAAAATCACTGCTTAGCTAATATTATGCACGACCAATCGATGCGGCATTTCTCAGCTTCTTTCTAACCAACTGGACCTTGTGGGCATCTTCTGATAGATTCGGTTCCAGGGATTGGAAGTTTTCCACTGTTATTGGACCTGGGACCTAGAGCGTGTGGATTAGCCCTTCGCTAGACTGTCTGGCATTGAAACCACTCAAAATTTGTACTCAGAAGGGGCGAGTGAAGAGATGACCAATCCCTTTCATGAATTTCAACTACACTGATTACATCTTTTGAACTGCTTAATCGGTTGCCAAGGTATGAACAAGTCAACTTATCACTGTTTCTTCGAGAAGAACTTTGTTATGAAAGCAAAAAGAGACCAGCGGACGAGGAACTTGGAAGGTTGGTAACGGAATATACCCACGTACTACCGCGCATTCGCGGAGTAGCAATCCCCCTAGTGATCAGCGGTACAATCCGTCCCAGTCAATATCAGTAGAATTCAGGTTCTGGTCACGACCATGACCAGTTTAGCACTTGCTTTGGCCCTGGTGCAATATGGAGCCAATCTGGAGGTGGCAGCATGAAATGCAAAAACGGGAAAGCCCATTTGAACCATCACCCCAACCTAGCAGTCCCAACTCGAAGTCCATATCCACCACACCATCCGTCGCTGCTGGCAGGACAACGGTGGAAGCACATATGAAAACTTCCCGCACTTTCGACATGTTTCAATATGTGGGCCCCTTTTTTGGCCACCGTTGAAATGGCAATTTCTGCCAAAAACATTTTCACTTTTTTTTCGCCGTCAGAAGGCCATTTAGCGGAAATGGGCCATAGTTCTGTACTCAGTGCTCATGCCCCTACATCAAGCAAAAAACCGTTTTCAAAAAGCTCCCCACGCTCTGAAAGACCTTCCTTGTCAGAGCCGTGGTTTTTTACAGGAGCTTGGTATGAATACTTTCGACTGAGGGTGTAACCTCTTTCTGTATATCGAAAATCTCACTTAAAAAAAAGCAGGGAAACGTATGGCCGCTGTGAAAATATGTCACGTAACGGGATTGGCATTCTTCTCCTCATACATAGATAGATTATTCTTTTTACTATTATGTAATATATACAGCTAGCACAATACCTCTTAGAATTAGTAAAACAATACGAAAACGATTAATGTGGGCATTATTAGCAACTAATCACCACTTTTTCGAGCTATGATTCGCGAACTCTATTCAAAGTTGCATCGCCTGGCTCGCACAGTGAGGGAGGATCAAACCATGTTGTATTTGGAGCAGCGGGCAACATACTGTCGTACCAGTATGATGTTTGGTACAGATCCGTCGAAGTCACAGACGTGAAGTAAGTATCCCATCCAAGGAGCGCTCCTGCAATCCAATTTAAACAAAATTTTGTTGTTTAATCTTAGTTTTATTCTCGCTAGATTACAAGGGATATAGAGGAGAAGAGGAGTTTCAACTAGGAGAGGAAGGTAAGAATGAAGTTTATAAGCAAAATAAATGCGAAAAAAAGTGGATTGAGTAATAGACGGAGAACTGTGGTATTATTTTACTATCACTTGAAAAACTTAAACAAGAGGTGTTTCTTTACATTGAAACAATTTCCATCTACTTCGACACATCGGACAAGCTAGAGAAACGCGTTAATTGTAGTGAGGAGGTAGTTGGCGTTCTCGTTATTATATGGGTGAATTTTTGTACATGCCTTATACTCGAGGATACCCCATACAAAGGAATCACGCGGATCAATGTCTAACAGATTGAAAGGCTATTCATCAGAAACGAGGAGACCTGGAAATTATGGTTGCATCGTGCCTGGACAATCTCGACCTTGTGGGCAGGAGCATTGTTTTGTTGGTACCATCAATATTTGTTCCCATCCAAAAACCATTAAAGATTTTGGATACCAGAACGTGTGACTGCCACGTGTGGCTTCGATCTTGTATGAAACGATCAGACCGCCTGTTGAAACACTGTTCGATAGTCTCATCAGTCAATAAGAAGCTCCAGGTTCACCGATGTAGTCGTTAGAGAAGCTTCTGCAATGTCTCCTTCCTCTTCTTTGTAGTCACCGGGAGGTATCTGGTTTTTTCTTCCTCTTCAACCGATTTCTTATAATCCTGCTTATCGGTCTCGTATAAATTGTCTTTTCCTGTGTCATTTCTGTACCGATACCACACCTCTTGACAGATCAAACACCGAGAGATATCGATCGCTCTAAATCTAAAAGATGCAGACCCAGTTCTGAACTGTGGTGAAGCAATGGCTTCATTGTTAAGGAAAACCCCGAAGTTTTCGCGGTATTTGGTAGATATGTCCGCCTTGAATTAGATAGAAAAAAGCTTAGAAAAAATAGAAAAGCCAAAAAAGAAAGGCCTCAGGCTGTTCAAAATCACGCGCTATCGCTTTGCCTCCAATATTTTCCTTCACTCTGTATATTAATCTTATCAATGCAGTATTACTATTGCAACGTTAAAGGCACAGTTCACGATAGTTTTAGGTAATCCAGATTATGACGAAAAATGGAAAATAGTGCGGTGAAGGCGAAGGAATGTGTGAATAGGTGTTTTCAGAGTGAAAAAAGGGCTTCGAAAAAATAGTAGAAAAGGGCTGGATTGCAAAATCATTCACTTATAATCATAAGTTAACAAAAAACCCCAGTAACAGCAAAAATAGCTCACTATTTTCGCCTCCTCGGGTAGGAAATTAAAGAAGAGGTTGCAGCAGCAAAAGAATAATAGAGGAAAAAGAATGGGAGAAAAACATCGCCTCATCACTCGGCAACCAGTTGATTGTGTGTGGGTCCTAGAACGAATTTTGAAATCTATATCGCCTCGACACCCGCTTGACGTGACATCGATCGAAGGGCGGGAGGTCCGGGCGATCCGCTAACGGGACTCCCACCATGCCCTAGCGTTGAGGTTTGGGACTCGACAGCGTCTTTCCTGTTACCCTCGGGGGCCACTGGGTATTCTAGAGGGAGAACTCAGAAACCATTTTTATCGTGAACTGTGCCTTTAAGCGCAATGGTTTCAGCTGAACAGATTATTTCTACCGTCAGTGGAAGGTTTCGTTACCTCAATATTAATTGATTACTGTGGCAGTATAGAGAAAGGTAGATCGCAATGCTAACCATTTGCTGCATCTGCATAAGCCGTGAGGAGGAAAGCCGTCTGTAACGATCCTTCCAGTATAACGTTGTCCGGATCGCCATCGTATATGAATACTTCCTTGTGATGATGGGTTTGTTCCTGAGAGCATGAGCTGGGTGACAAATTCCATGTAGTCTTCCGTACTTTACCAAAATAATAAAAGCATAACTCGTACGATTGCAGAGTGCTGTCTTGATAGCCTATTCAATCCGAGACGGTTGATGTAACTTGTATATGTGGTTGATGAGTCGAAATCACAACGCTAAATCATAATAGAATAATTTTCAGCATTTCATTCAATGGAGAACTCACAGTGATATTTCCGCTTCCTCCATATCGAACCCAAAAAGAGAACTTGGGAAATGCGTAGATGGTTGTGTCTTCACTCACCTAGAAAAGTAACTGTATACCTCTCGCACATTACTCGCGTAGTCACTTCAACTTCTGCACAGCAATCTTTTACCAAAACTACCTATTTCAATGGATTACATCAAAGACCCTATTCTGAGAGTTTCCGTAAGTTGAGGTAAGCTAAACCCGTTCTGGAACTTGATCCGGATCAAATTCTTTTTGCTCTTCCACACGTTATCTTCATTAGACCAATTCAAAAAATTTGTAAAAGACATTTGTACCTGATGAACTAGACGTTGATTTGTATTATCCTGGTACCAAAACGATGGGTATACCAACGGAGTCTGAAGATCAGCAACTTCTTTGATATACTGGGAAAGAAAAATTAAGTACACAAAAGGGAAAACACAAAGACAAAGACAAGAATTAAAGAAAACTGCATGTACAATACTACAACATGTACTTCATAAACAGGACACTACAAAGTTATGCTGAAGCCCTGCTTGTGAATATATCAACTTTGGCAATCTGCCACAACTCTTCATTGGAAACCTGTGTATCATCACCACTGCTCACTAGTCGCCAGAGCCATGAAATATTCGTTGTAAAGTGATAAGACTCAACCACGATTTGGAGCAACAAGACGATACAGACGTTTTTTTAACTCCCGGAAATCAACATGACATCAAAAAAAAGTATCTTTCTTGTCAGGTCAGCCCATATGTAGTTGAACCTGTGCTAGGAGCACCCACCAAAAGTAAGTAGCAGCTTTTCGCATTCTTTCCTCAAAGAAATTTCGACGAGCAGTGCAAATCCAGACACATTTCAAGGCTCAAGCTTTCATGGGAGCTATTTTTGAAGGGTGTTAAGCCGATGCGAAATTTTTTTGGGACAACGCAGCTTTCTTGATGGTGCATGGACAATCAATGTTCAAATTTACGCCTTTGGGCTAGAAATATAGTAGTACGCTTCCAGGTTACATGCAAGTAATGAATCTGAAGTCGCATTTGATTGATGAGTTCAAATTTTACTCACTTGAAGTCCGCCCATGCTCGAGTCAGGCGTTCGGTAAATGACGGTATAAACACCTTCTTTTACTGAATATTCGTCCACTAAGATTGAAAAATTCACCGAGGCATTCCGTTCGTGAACTACGTTGATGCCTGCCTCACCTTAAAACACTTTTGCTTCAAATAGCTTATCATACAGCACCTAGTTTGGAAATTCACAGAACTGATGATGAAGCTTAGACAAGCATTCCAGATTTTGGGGCAAGGCACTGAAGGAGGGAAGTTAAGAAAAACCAGCTGATCTCGCCCCCGTGACCCTGTCGTCTATCCTTACTCAAGAATGTTTGAGAAGGAAGAGGCTTGTTTTAATGATGCGAAACATTTACGAAGAAGTCGTATGATCACACTACAGGTTATATATCTTCATAAAATACCCGAAACAAGAGAGCACCGAACTTTATTGTATTATGTTGCATATTTGTGTCACTATGAATCCGGCTCCCGTGCTCGCAGTTTTTAATGGGTGAAATTCTGGGATTTCTCAAACCATTAGAAGCGAAATTTTATAGAAAATTTCCAAATTCTGCGATAAGGTCTTCCGCTTTGATTAATTTTATCTAGAAACTTCGTAAAAGCAAACTAACTCACCATTCACAAATGACCAAACTAATGCACCAGCACAGGCACCGATAACAATTAGTGAAAGAAAAATGCGAAGAAAAAATCCACGAAGCCTTTGCGAACAATTAGCCACTTCGATGGTCTCTGTAGAACTGACGCTCATGACGTCCCAATCGTCAACATCCACCTTCTTCCTCACTCCGATTTCAAGCATTCTTCCATTTTGATCCATAACCTATTAAACCTTTGGAGGAGTACATAATTGGAGCGTCACGTAAAGACAACACATTTGACTTAAGTCTTTTCATGAATCAAGGTAATGAACAGAATCAAGGACTCATTTTAAATTTCTAGGAGATTCCCACTACCTACAGATGTATATGATTTCTTGATACCTTTTGATACTTGTGGCTTGTTTTGATCACTCACTTTCTTAGCCGCTATCCCATGGATAAGTATGACAACAAACTCGTCCCTTGGAACAGCTGGTCAGTTCTTTTTGATGAAGTTTATTATTATTTATAGAAGTCCTCTACGCCTTTACTGCAATGGAAAAGGCTGGAAAGAAACCGAGTAATCCACGAACGTTGCACTTTTATCTATGATACCTGAGACAATGATACATACCGACAATGATATGATACTTTGCAGACAATTGACTAATAAGGGGCTATGGCCACAGGCGAGTTGATGTGCATCTTTGTTTTTAGATGAAACGATTCGCAGCTGAGTAAGCCGTTTATACAATTTTAGCTCATCCACAGAAATACACTCCTTCGAATCAACCCTATGACCACATGTACTTAGTGTATAGAGAGATGCAGTCAATAATAAGTCACCGTCTCTCATTTACAACTTATTGATCCTTGGAACAAGTTTAGACCTTGGGACCTACTTCATGATGCTACGTCCTTAGTAGCTCATTCCCACTTCGGATCAATTCTCTTACGGTTCCTTCAGGTCTGGTATCTACTCCCCCCGAATAGTGTGTCGTGCTCGCCGCACGCGATCGCGCGTTGTGAAGGGAACGAATCAATTCACAGTGGAAGGATACCGAGAGTCGCCGCAGACTCACTGCCGCAGTGTGTTGGAATTCGGGGAAAAGTTTTGTCGTCTCGGTTCCTTTGGATGGGTGGCTAATCAGCTATCGAAACTAGGACTCGAGGGCTTCAATGTTGGCGGCATGTTTGTGACCAAATATGTCATCAACAGGAAAGTATTCTGGAATAACGCCAATCCCTGCTTCTATAGTTCCAGATATAGGCTAAATCAATTTCAGCACATTACATTCAGGTCCAGATCACAGCGGTATTGAGATTATTTGGGTAAAATATGACGAAAATCGTCACACAAAAAGAAGTTACGAATGGTAGAAAAAGGCAGGATGCTAAGAGGAATGGGAATAGAAACACGACTCTTGCATCGTTTCATTGCATTTTCTTGAGTTTCTGGTAAAACTTTTTATGTTGTATTCTTACACGCATACATAAAATACTCAGTGACGGCGGTGGTGTTGTAGCAAGTGGCGCACTATCACACAAGCATGGTCACGAGTTCGAATCCTGGATCCGTATTCGCTTGCGCCAACCAAGCCTTCCGCCTCTTCAGAGTCCTTTGATGGGTACCAGGCTCGTATATGAGAATAAGAATATTGATATCTGCATCGGTTTGACACCGAAAGTCATGTCGGTCATAACTGTTCTAGTACCCCCTGCGACTCTGAATGGGAGCCAGATCCTAAAGGGGATTGAGACTTCATCTTTTTATTATGACCTATTCAGGCAACAACTTTGCCTCCAAATGAAAAACTTTGTCGTGCACAAAATCTGGTTGTAGGGTGGGGTTACTATGATAGCTTTAACGAATACAACATTACCTTCGAGAAAGAGCTATGCGAGAACATCTGAATGGCAACTTTTGACAAACTCAGCATGACAATGAATAAAAGAGTGTTGCACCAGCTCGAACAGGCATTTGTCTTAGCAAATAGAGAAGCAATATGTGTGAAATTTACATAAACTTGCCTTGTGAGAAAATTACGGTAGAGTGAATTCGAAACTATAAGTATGAGCATGTTATTGGCACATAATAAATTGGCGAAATTATCAATCAATTGAAATCTGGCTCTATGGGCAAACCTAGGGCACTAAACTTCGTGCTTCCGACAAGATAAGGTGAGCCATAAAAGCATGTCGACACTGTTACCGTAGAGAGTCGAGATAATCACACGAGAATCGCTTCTGCCCAAGCATATTGTTCAGGAACTTCGGTTCGAGCTCAATTCCTCTACTTATATTTATCTTATGAAGACTTTCCGACATTTCTAATCTATTTTCTGACATTCTCCCCTAGGATGAAACTGTGGTCTCCACGAGCGTACATGGGACGTTGTCTGGCCGAAAAACGGCCCATACAGGTCTTCAAAACCAGTTTGGCCGACGTACATACACACCAAAGTGGACGTGTTATGTCGGCCTTGTTGAGGCTGTACCATTTGTACAGTGGAGCGTCAGAGCGCACCGAATACTGAGAAGTATAGGACGCGCCGTTCGACGCTTGCTGAAACCCTGCCAATAGGGGTATTTTCAGAATCATGTGGGACTTTTAGAAAGCTTGGGATCTGTACAAGAATCCATTTAGGTCATTCGATTGACCGTTCGCCCGAACAGTCGGTACAAAAGTTTCTGCGCATCGACCCCACTATAGAGAATCTGCTCAGAGAAGGTTTCAGGAGCCGCGACATTGCGAAACGACTCGGTGTTCCCTCTCCAACCGTAGGGNGACTCGGTGTTCCCTCTCCAACCGTAGGGAATTTTGCCGCTGCTCTCAGGAATCGAGGACGAGCCTCTGCGATGCCAAAAAGGGGACGACCGTGAACAGTGAACACACCGAGGATTTGTGACACCACCAGGAAGAGGATCACCCGCAACCATGGAGTCAACATGAATCGGATTGCTTCTAACCTCAACACCAGCCGTCAAACCATCCAGAAAATTGCGAAACGCGACCTCAAGCTGAACAATTATTGGCTCCGTCGAGGACAGTTTTTTCAGAGCAGTCCAAGCAAAGTCGGCTGATAAAATGCAAAAAGCATTTTCGAGAGCTCAGTGCGCCGCATCTCTGACGTGATCTGGACCGAAGGGAAAATGTTCACCGCAGAACACTATCCAATCCGTCAAAACCCGAGAAAGTGCACAGCAGGCTATCTTCCAAAAGTGTTATGGTTTGGACCGGGGTGACATCAGAAAGCAAAATGCCTTTGGACTTCATCGACAGAAATGTGAAAATCAACCCTGAGGTCCATTAAAAGGTAGATTTGATGGACGCTCTGCTATCTCGGGTCACTGAACCCTTTCGTAACCGATCATTCGCCCATCAGCAAGATTGGGCCTCTCCTCATGCCTCAGAGTCGACAAAAGCCATACTGGACGCGCACTTCCCCGCTTACTGAGGTGAAGGCATCTGGCCTTCCTCTCTGCCAGATCTCAATTCAATGGACTTCTCTGTATGGGGGTACTTGGAGAGCGAAATCGCAGGAACGCTCCTACCGCACGTTTGACCCTCAGAAGTTGGCGCTTCAGAAGGCGTGGGATGATATCGACGTCGACTACCTGCGGCGTACGGTCGATTCAGTCATCGAGAGTCTGAAGGCCAGTGTAAGAGCAAAAGGATCGAACTTTGGACACCTGCTGTCCTAATTATAGTTCTACTCTATTCCTAATTAAGTTTATTTTTCGCTCTGGTCTCTATCTTTGAAGTTACGCTTACAAATGTGCGTCCTATACTTTTCAGCCACCCTGTAGTTCGCTGATGTGGAAGACCCAGACAATTACAGAGAGCAATCTCGTACAAGCTCCTTACGAGATCGCCGTCTGACCAGAATGGGTACCTCCCTCATGAGCTTTGCTACTTCTTTGAAGCCTTACATTTCTCAAAATCCGTCGATTTTCGAGCATTCTTCATCGCCTTTGCACTACTATCCACATGGTCCCCATTATTTCACTAAAACTGGATTCTTCAGGATTGTCGTGAACTGTGCCTTCAAGCTAAAAATGTCCAAACTGTCTTCCACTGTCGCCGTGAGTAACTGCGAGTTATTTGAATTTCCAACCTAGGTGTACCTTGTGAATGGTATGGGCCTTACGATTAGAAATCGTCTGCTTTCGAGTGTGGCATGAAGTCGCAATCTTTGGGCCTTTATAGCGCTCTTTCCAAGCCGTTGTCTGACTGACAATCCTATGCGTAAGACGGGGATACAGGTTCATCCTAGGAAAATATGTCTGAAACCAACCATCGTGAACTGTGCTCTTAAGCATGCAGAGGTCTCCTCATTGCAATGATTATCATATTCGCTTCCGCCTGCCTTCTCCTCCTAGCCTGGTCACGGTTGCTGTAGTGAAGCCCACGACTTCTTAACATCTGGGCTGTCACTACACCGCGCACATACTATTCGACGCGCATCGCCGTCACCATCGATTGCGCCGTCGTCATCGATTGCCACGTGGCATTGGGCGTGGCGCCGAGTGTGCACTCAACACCTTGTCATTCAGTGCCATGTCAACGCGCCGAGCGGTTGCTTTTCCATTTCGTGTGTCGTGTTCTCGCTTTACCATCGTTATCGTGTAACCTCGACTCAAAGGGATCGGAGCACTCAGAAGAACGCACTGCCGAGAGAGATGACATAAAAGAGGCTCCAAGGTGCGAGCAGGAGGATGGAAAGTAAAGAGCTGCCAGCCGTCGCCGGACGGCTGAGGTCACCAGCAGCTCGGGGGTATTGGGAGCACCATGGAGCCTCGGGTCAGCGAAGGAACTCGGGGCCGCGGAGAGGAGCGGTCCGTGCATGACACACGTCTGCGGACACCGCGTCGCTCTCCTTCCCCGAGGGACGAGAGTGCCGACGACCCCTAATGAGGTAGGAGCTTGACCCTTAAGTCACTTTTTGCATTTACGTGTCGTGTGAAGATAAATGTGATAACCGTTTGTGTATGTCGTATTTCGTGATAGCCGTTAGAACGGGCGAGTGTTTAGTGTCGCAT
>UZAF01019919.1:1927-13208 GCA_900617895.1 Haemonchus placei | reverse complement strand
ACTTTTCATTATATGAGTTTTAATTATTGGACAACATTCAGCACTTCTCCTAGCGTTGGCAGCTATGTTATGAGCTCTTACTGTACTTCCAATAAATAAGATATTCAAATAAGATACCCTGTTATATGGTATTCCTCGAGAAGCCGGCGGCGAGCCTCAAATACGTGTGATGAGTTGAGTCATGATACAGTGGGTAGAAATTCCCATGCGCGAGGTTAACCAATGTTGCACAATGTGAAAAGCGGCTCCCTTTGATTTATAATTCCCACATTCGACTAGAACCCTACTCAGCTGATAACATCTCTCTTCTCAGGCACTTCCATTCCAGACAGCTATCTTTCCCACGCCCCAATACTTATCGGATTACGGTCGCTCTTCCACCTAAAGGTTCTTACAATATCTTACAGACTCTTACTCTTCAGCCTCTTACGATATACCTCTCCAAGAAATAAATAAAGCGGCTCGTGGCTACAAAGAGAGACTGCTTAAGCCCCGTCATTAAGGTCCGGGCATAGCCCTGAGCTCACAATTACCACTGTGAGAGTGATCGCGAGCTCTCCGCTATGCCAGAACATTAATGACCTTCGAGTCTTCGCACTTATCTCGGATTGCCTCTATTGCCATCTATGTGCATGACGACCCTTATAAATAAAAGGTTGGACGAAGGAATTCGTTGTATGAGCGGCCCCAAATGGCAATAGAAGTATATGCGCCCAGTGGCACTGTACAATATATGCGAAAGTCAGCTCCAAGCGACATCCACCCTAGGCGCTTTCAGGGTTCAACGACGTTCATTGAAAACAGCGCGTCGGTCGCCGACACATGTTGACGGCACTGGACATCTGTTGATAACGTTGGTCGCTCGGGGAAATCTGTTGACGAAGTCCCACCGCCACTGCGCTGAAGGATGTTATCCTCTAAGCGGCGAACAAATCCGTGAGCAGCGCCACGGACGTCCCCCAACAGACATCCGCTGCGCGTCCAACGCAAACAACAGACGATGTCCAGCAATATCAACGTGTGTCTGGCAACGCTGCGTTTTCAGCGACGTCGTTGAACCCTCAAAGGCTACTTTCAGAGTCCGACGTCCGTCCGTCCGTCCGTCCGTCCGTCCGTTCAGCGCGTGCTGCGACGGCGATCGCTAGAGTAGTGCTGGCAGCGCTGGCACGTGATCCAGTGTTGTCAACAACGGTCAGGCGCCGCCGTCACAGCACGCGCTGAACGGACGGACGGACGGACGGACGTTCAAGTCTGAAACTAGCCAAAGCGCCCCATCAAGAACGTAACGATTGCCGCTGCGCGCCCGGAAGAATTCCTTCAAAGTTTCGGTTGGTCAGGTTGTTATATTCAAACGCTATGTGGTGCCGATAAACACCATCATATCAGTGGCTTTCTCGGTGCATTAGTGTTGACTTTCCCGATTAAGTAAGACTAGCTTTCTACACGGAACCACAGTGCCTAGATTTTGACGCAAATCATACACGCGTTTGAGCATCTCCTTATTTTTATTTTTGAATGTAACTAAATAATTGTTTGTCAGTGGTTGACGATTACGTTTATGCTAACCGTTCCTCTTCCTTTTTATAGCAATACTGTTTGAGAATGACTTGAAGTTATGTCATGGACGTTCCTTCGTCATCGAATTCCTCACCAAATGATGGAGATGGTGCTCCAACTCATTTTCTAGTGGAGCTCGTCACTCTGGACCATCTGATGATGACGTCGAGTGTCTCCAAAAGGTCGAAGGTACTCCAACTGTACTCAACTTGGTTGAAATTAGAAGTTGATTGAGTAAAGTTTGATGAAGCGAAACCTGATCAAATGATGCTCGACTCGATTGAAGAGCGAAGTGAAAATTTTAAAAGAATTGAAGTTTTTTTATAATACCGCTTAATTTTTCAGTTGACGTGCATCGCTGTGTCTCCCCAATTCCTGATTGTTGGTACTTCGACCGGTGGTGTGTCTGTCTATGGTCGGTATTCCTCATCTCGAAAACGTCTTAATGCTCCCAGTGGACCACTGCATTTCATTAACACTAAAGATGGTCCCGTGAGCGCGGTAAGAAGTTCTAAAAATATCTTCGGGTTCTGTATTGTGGCTGAGCTTAATATGCAAGAATGCAAAATGATGATGTGTGACGTCACTTTTTCAGCCAAGTGTAAGAGCTGGAAGTAGTAGGTTATTATTTTGCTTTTCCTCCTCTTTCCACTATTCGTGTTTACCATGGCATTACCCTTTCTTCAGCAATTCATTTTTCTTCAATGAAATGGCCTGTCTCCTCCTAAGCTCACTTATTTTTAACCCCATATCCACTTGCATCCATTCAGATTCCTCTTTTTCTATCCTGAAAGTGAAGTTGAAAGCATTGGAGCGATCACGAAATCTTGAAATTTTCGGGCTTGGAAGACCTAACAATGTTCCCCGTTGGATCGCGATTATTTTCTTGACCGAATCTTACTTCTGAAAAAACTCCATTTTGCTTCTGCTAACTTGTTGAGAAAGGGCTTAATTTCACTCGGCAACAAGTTTTAGTGTGAGAACAGTTGAATTAGTCTCCCGCCAATATCAATATCAAAGCGAGGCACATAAGAACATGGGAATCTTTTCCCCCTGGGGTTCCTGAAGACGACCAATTTGCAGTGTAATTGTGTCAACATTGAACGAAGGTGATCTTTCGAAACGTATGCCGCACTGCAGCTTACGAAGTCTTCCCCGTGTCTTAAAGACAGTTCTTACAATGTGTGTAATAAAATACTCAAAGAGTTCCACCTCAGTTCGGAAAAGGCCTTAAGTAGTAAAGCGTTGATAAAGTAGACTCCCATCGCCCCACTCTCCTCTTGGTATCATATTGAAGCCCCTTCTCACAATCAGTACTGCGGTTGTTGTGCCTGCTTGGGAAGGGAAACTATCCAAAAAGGGCAAAATAGTTTACGATGGTTCAAGGAAGGCTCTCATCGCTGTTTCGTTTGACTATCTGGGCTGGTATCAGCCTCTTCTGTAGTCACGTTTGCTTGTTTGTAGATGTGCGTCGCTCCGAAAGAAGGTCTCATCGCGGTTGGTAATGACAGTGGACGGATTCATGCAATAGAATTCTCCACATCCCCATCACCTGTGAAACATCTGTTAACCAGAGACACGAGAAGATTGAAAAAAGTGAGTTGCAGTGGGCTTCAACAGCGTTCATGATTTCTCTTCGTCATTTGTGGAAACTCACGTCTTCAATTTTTTTTTTCGTAGTTTACGTGTTTTTCCACGCACTTTTCCACTCTTTGCTTCCTTTTCTGGATAAAAAAGAACGGAGCTTAGGCAAAGGGTTCATTTCGATAGATTCAATAGAGTTTATTCACTGAGCAACTGAAAACTCCTTTAGCGACTGTAAAACGATCGTCTACTCGTTTGAGAAGTGCCGCTGACTCGTAGGAAGTAAGTCGAGATAGTGCGGTGTTCAAACGGCATAACATACAAGGTCAAAAACCCATTAATCCAGTCGCATTTCGACTAGTCGCAGTCCTACGGCACCGCAATTCGAGATTTTTGATGTAGAAATGTATTCAGGTGACTAGTTTGATATGGTCTACAGATTCTAAACGACTATATTCTGGCCACGAAAATGGTGCTGTTGTGGTCCATTACCTAGATGTGAGTGATTTTCGGCATATATTTACTTCTTTCGCAATTGAATGGGTGTGATATGGTATGCTGTATGTATTTCCATGTTGCACTGTATGTTGTAAAGAGGGGCCGGAGGTGGTGTAGTGGCAAGTGGCGCACTTCCCACACGCATGGTCATGGGTTCGAGTCCCAGATGAATATATGTCTAGGCCAACCAAGCCTTCCATTCCTCCGGGGTCGGTGATTTGGTGCCAGACTCGCCCGGTAGGGTAAAATCACTGACCTGTACATCGGCTGACCACCGCAAGTCATTGAATAGGCCATACGCACTCATTGCGCTACAACGATCCTGAATGGAAGCCGAGTACAGGGGCGCATCCCTCGAACGTGATTGATTGACGCCAGAACCTTTATCCTTTCATCCTTTATGTTGCAAAGATAGTCGTACACTGTACGGGCAAAACATGTATAGAGGCATTTTACCGTGGTCGGCTAACCAGAGACAAAGAACCGCTCAGAGCTCAGGACGAACGAGTTAGAACCCTTATGTATTAGAAAGAATCCCAAAGAGAGGTAAGGCGAGTGTTATCGGAAGGTTACCTTTTTATACTTCCGGGTTAGGAATTGGAGCCTGTTACGTCGTCAAGTTACTTTTAAAAAGTCTAAAGGATGAAGTCTTTGGGCGTTGATCCATCTGAGGGATGCTTCCACACATTCGACTTCCATTCAGCATTTTAGTGGCACTCTTCGTGGTCTTGATATCTATTATATTTGGGAGGAATCACCTTCATTAGCATTATAGTTGCTGCACTGGAACGCGCAAGGTCTTCGCGCAGTTTTCACTTATTATGCAGGGAGTATTTTCGGGCAGCTTTCGGGAACCCTTCTCGTTTCCTTTCTTGTCTCCGCTGATTACTTGTTTCAATGGAACTGGTAAAACCGACTAAAACGGTTGCCTTTGACTGCCGAGTGTGTCTGACAAGGTTCACGCGATCTGTCTTCGATGACGTTTATTAAAATAGGCTGTACTGGCTGTAGTTCTGAGATCACCTAGAGGGTGTCTTTTCACGTTTGCCAACCGTTGGCTGCCTTGATCATCGGCCACGTCACCTCCACTGTTACATCGTTAGTTGACAAGGATGAAGCACCTGATGAAATCCATTTGTTTTGGTATTGCCGTGTTCAATATCCATCAGTGTCGTTTTTCTCGTATCCTTGTTCGGCAGACATAGGTTATGCTTAAAACCAGTTCTCGCTCAGGGTTAGGGGTTTCAGGACCAGTATGTTCGCCTTGCGTTACTTTGGGCGGATTAAAGGACAGGTCAAAGGTTACGACTTGAGAACACGAACTTATACGATCACAGCACAAAACATGATGATGCGTACATGCTGTTTTATTGCAGGCGAAGTATCTTTTTCGCTCTTCCTATGCCATTGTGGCTACGCTAGATGAGGGACAAATCGTTCAGCTGGACGTGAGCGGGTCAATTGTTTTAGTCTCCACTCAGTGTGCTTCGTATATTTGCAGAGTTGATGATAAAACCGTCGTCCAAGTACGTTGGTTTTCATACTTTCTCATGTATGCTTGCTGTGCTAGTCTTACTTCTCATACAGATAGGAAAAAAGCCACGTAATGTTCCTATGGGTGCGTGTTTCATCTCTCCTGTACACGAAGATTTGTCTACTGCACAACGTGACGTCTTTATTATGACAGCGCGGCCCAACGGACGTGTGTGGGAGGCAAATACTGCTGGAGTTGTCTACAGGTGACTTGTATGGCTATATATTCAGCTTGGAGCTTTTTTTTNTTTTTTTTGTTGAGAAAGGAATGTGGATGGATTTTCCCGCTTGTAGACTCACGTATGGGTATTGTAAACCTGGGTTGATATTCCCAGACTGTCCTTAAAAATTAATTGCCAACTTTATTTATTTTTACAACCGGGGTCGTAGGATGCGATCACTTAAGTAACAACAATCTCTAAGCTTTCCGAAATTTGTTAGAGTGGATGCTTTATTTTTGCTTTTATTTCCTCTCGTCGCCCCTATTCAGAGAAAGTTGCTCTGCACCTTAATTGCATGGCTGTTTTATTTTAACCCTCTGGAAACATTAGACAGAAAGATGCTAGAGATGTAGAAGACGCGTGCGGGGATTTCAACTTATATGAAAACATCCAAAAGTGTGTGAACCAAGTATGTTGTTCGCAAAGTGTTTTAAGCATGTACATGATTCCTGTATTCCCTCCATTACTTTACATGGTGCCTGGTGACTTTACATTGTTGTCTTGATTAGAATTCCGAAGGAGCACACCATTCTACGTGACTATACATATTCCACCTCATCTTCTTCCTCGTCTATCTTTTTTGACAATTGAATAGGGCGACTTCCGAGGTTGTTCCACCGACCCCGTGTGAGAAAATGAAATCTCCTTCATACCAGTGCTACTCTCCTCCTTCTGCTTAGATATAGATTCTTAATATCAGTTTATTGTTCTCTTTTTTGATACACTCTCGTCCAGGTCCACTAGTTACGCGGTCCGGACATCGCACCATTTTTTCTCTTCATCTTCTTTTATTCTCGTTCCAGAACTCACCAACTTCGAGAGAGCGTCATGTTTTCGCGCTCTCCTGTCATTTCTACCCGTTACAATTACTCGTCTTTCCGGAAGAAGCTCGAGGGTGGTCCTACTGGAGTGAGCGATGCAATTACCCTCAGTGTCTTACAGCATATCATTATCGACGGGTGAGTGAGATTTTTTTCTATTCGGTTCGGAGTCCCGTTCCTCTCGACAGATTGTTGATGTGTATACGTCATTTGCATCTCCCAGTTTTAAAAAACCAAGTTGCGGGTTTCTTTCGGGGAAATGACGACCCAGATGTTTCATCGGGGAACCGATGGACGAAATACTGTTTAGAAAGTAACTGATAGTTTGAAGCCAGTTTTGGACTTATTTTATTCGTTAGCCGTGATCCATAGCTCATCAGTGCACTAAAGTGATGTCCTTCTTCTGTTAGTTTTGTCGTTCGCGATAAGTTAACACTTGTTCATGTTGTGGTAATGGTATTGCTGGTCCTTGAAGAAGTTGGGTGAAGGGGTGCGTCGAAACCCACCAGTACCTTAGTGGTATCTTATTTCTGGGCTCTCAAGGAATAGAAGATTCGCAAAGGATGAAAATGCGATTGCTGCGGTGCAGTGTGGTTACAATTGCGACTGTAACTTTTTTCGGGCAGAGTTTCAGGATGTTCGTGAAATATTGAAAAAAACATCGAAAAGAATACTGTAATAAGGATGCTCTGTAGAAAAAATGACTGTTTCGCTTTTCGATCATTAGAATAAATGCACTCTTAAGTGCCCCGTCTTTATCTGCATCTAGCTGATAGTTCTTTCTTCAAAAAGTTCAAAATATTGCACCAAAGTTTGGAGGCTTTTTCAGCTAATAACGGTCTCAATTCTAAACTTCCTATTTTTTATTTTTGTCTGGTCCACTTTGATACTGCTTCCCATCTGCTACTTTTCTCATGGTCGATGAAGTTGTCGTTCTGCCGTCGTTCAATCGTCGGTTTGTACCACAGTGATTCTGAGCGAGCGACACCTCTCGTTTTCTGTATCATGAAGTATTCTACTGCAACTATTGCACGATCAACCAAACTCTGAAAGTGCGACGTTCGTAAATTACATCAGCATAAATACCGCTGGAAAACAAACGAGGGTATAAAGTTTCAAGTTTTGTTTCACAGGGCGTAAAGCTCAACGCACAGTTGATTACTGACAGTTTCAAAGTCGAGAAGTGACCTCCCAGTTCATCGATCCTTATATCCCTCAGTTTCTCTGTATTGGCATTGCCGTTTCCAAGCTTGCACCAAGCCTTGTTTCATACCGGTCCCTCAAAAGCAGCCCTGATACAGTCCGCGATAAAAATGTTCTCTGAGTTATCCCTCTAGATGAATGTGGCTTAAGGATTGTATCAGCTGTATGCCACACCTAGTACAGGACGAATTCTAACAGCGTTGTATACCGCACCATTCACAAGGAACACTCATGTTCGGAATTTAAACAGTCGTGTTCCATATCAGCAGTGGAAGGCAGCTTTGGACATTTTTGACTTCCTATAGTCAGCTCCTCACGCATTTGCAACACCTGAATTGTCTTCTAAACACCGCTTCTATGCCATTTCCGTGATCTTGTGTAAAGACTTTGGTCCCGTTGAACGTGAAGTGAGAATCAGGTACCAATCCGATTCTTATTAACGTCGTCTAAGTTAAGCTCAGTCTTAAGCCGAGCGTTCCACAAGCGCGAAGCGAAGATTTTCGGGTGATCCAGCTACGTGGGTTCAAGTCTAGAAGTCAACATGATGAACGGTTTAGCTTCGGAGCTATGAGGATGGAAGCTGTGAAGTAGAAGTAGATAACACCTGACTCAGCTCTCATCGTCTCGGCATTGCGGTCTCCCTGCTTTTACGTGAGCTTCGGATACTTGGATTCTACGAAGTACACGAAGTCGCTGTCACGAGCTCGGAACCTCCCTGTGGTCCCCATCCGTAGTTCCGAGTCCCCTCATCGTACGAAGTTCTGGGACGCCGTGTTAATAGCAAGGAATCGAAAATCATTTGAGCTGGAGACGTTATGCATTATCGTGCTGACTGTTTACTAGGGCGGCTGAGATCTGGATCCCTTGGGACTTCAAGCGAACACCGCAATGATCAGACTTCTTCACGGAAGCTCTAAGCGAAAGGAGTGCCGTACTTCGTGTCCCTCGGGACGATCCGCTAGACTACTCTGGCGAATGGGACTTTTCTCGAAGTAAGCGGTTTTCCTCGCTCCCTTCTCCGACAGTACCCTATCTCCTATCAACATTTCCGCTTTTCAACCTCAAAAGGGTAACCTAAAAGTTATCTGCGAACTCATGTTAGTCGTGCACTATCTTGTTAGAGAAGGAGAGGAATTCTGCTCGGCTGGATTTTCAATGCTTTCCTTATACTTTTCATCGTAACTCAGATTCAGGCAACGCTCAATGAATATGTGTTTTCAGAGTATCCTTTGTTCTTTCCGTTTCTGGATCTTGCCTGATAGTCTTTGATGTGGAGCAATCAAAACTGGTCTTAGTTAGTGACTTAGAGGAAGGTGAGAATATTCGTCTGTTGTTTTAAGCTATGAAAGAACATTGTGGAACAAGCACTCCTCTTCAATTTGCTTCTGTCAGAGATATGCGGTTGTTGCGTTTGCGGTGCCGACATTTTCGTTCTCCTGCGAGGTATTGCGATNTTTCTGCAGTCTGCTCAATTTATGCTACACTACAAGTGTTGCAAATGGCCACCTGATCTAATAAGGACAGCCTTAGATGCGCTTGGACAATCAACGAAGAAGGTTGGTTATTCCTTGTTGAGAAAATGCACGAAGTGGTCGCTCAGAGTTTTTCTAGACTAATTTGGTTGCGTGGGTTATGCTAAAATAGACTCAACAATGTTCAAATGGCAAATGTTTTCAAAGCAGCATTCGCAATCAAATCTATGTCCGAGTTCTGACCTCAGGATGACAACTCAGCACGTCATAGGATAACTGCAGAAATTTGTGAAATGATAGCTTTCCTGAGCTGCTTACTTAGGAAAGGCAAGCCGATTACCTCTCACAATCAGAAACTCGCTTGTGGAAGGTGAGACCCTAATCGAAATTGGGGTTGTTTCCTACTCAACCGCTAATTCCCGAGGCAAAGTGAAGAAGCGTTGATATTTGAAAGAGATCAATATGATTGTATCTTTCGGATCGTCTGACTTACGCCGGTCTCGAAAATAATGAGTTCGACTCGAAAACTGCTCCCAGACTAACGTTTTAGTTTCTTTATTCGAATTGTTTCGCCGTTCCCGAAAGAGTCCTGAAAGCAAATTCATGTCTCTCTGGATCTGGGAGAGATTGTTACAGCCCTCCACATAATCGTCGTCGGTAGTTGCAATTCACGTCAAGAAAAGTTATATTCGGAATAGCTTTTTATGGGTGCTTTTTCAGAATCACGCGCAGTATTTATAACTCTCGAAGAAGAGGGTACTATAAGTGTCTCACATTTAAAAAGTTTAGTTCTTAACCACGAATCTGATACAATAACTTCGCACATCTTCTGTTCAACAACATCTTGATTGTGATTATATTATTGTAGACAAACTAACACGAATGAGCTGACTCATATTTAAGGTGGAATTGGATTCTCTGAAGAGTGAATTGTGCGAACTTCTCGAAAGGGGGAGTCACCATCCTTCGAGGGAAACTCACGATAGCGCAGCCGCCACATCATGCTCTACAGGTCGTCGCGAGACTCTTTCACGAATTTATTGAATCTCGTAATCGATTTTTTCTGTTTAGGAAACCACGAAGTCGAAGGCGGTGAAATTAAAGAAACTGCTCAAGCTGCAAAGCTTCCGTCACGATCAAGAAGAGTTCGTGCCCGAAGTAGCAGCTATGACACTGCGAAGTAGGTTTTGAACACCGCCCTTATACTGCTGTGTGGTGCTCGAGCTCGTAATCTCCTAATCATCTATAGAGGGGCAAGAAACCTTTCCGAGCCTCCCTTCTCCTTCGTGATTTGCTTTGGCTTAAGTAAGCATCGCTGGGCGACGTGAGTGATATCAGGTGCCTAAGTTTCTGCGCATATTCACCTTCGAACGATTGACTGCGTTGCCATTCAGAAATCCAATTTGAGCCAGGTTTTTTCTCGGATAAAATAATTGATTCGCTATGCGTCCGAATGGCAGGTTCAAAAAATTAAGCTAAGTTGTATTAGGTTGAGTAAAAAGCTTTGATCGACTCTTCATCCCTTTCTAGATTTTTTCGTAGGACCGCTAGGAAGGAATTCGTAATGGGTTGTGGTAGACGATCTCTAACCTGTACTTTTAGGGGTATATATAAGCATTCCCTTGTAAGTGCATCGCAAATATGACTTCAACCTTTAACTGTCGTCCGAAGCTGTCTGAGAGCTATCGTCTATCACGAATTACTGTAAGGACATAATCTACCGACGGATGTCGCAAATATGGTGCAACAAGAAGAGTCATCGAATCTCAATCCACGGGTGCCTCGTGACGAAACACGTTCAAGACAAGCAGAGAAGTGGACTATGTTTGAGGAAGGTTTTACTGTGTGGTCGGTGGACATTCTCTGGAAGCTCTACTTTGGATAACTTACTGAGGAATCCACCGTAAGATCACGCTTCTCAGCTACAGAGTGTGGCCGACGTTGTTCGAAGGAAGCGTCCGCAGCGTGTTTGCCTTTTTCGCTACAGCGCTCAACCGCATGTTGCGAAATTGTTTTGTCAGTGAATAGCCGAACTTTGAAGGGAGATGCTGCTCAGTTCTCCTTGTTCGCCAAGTCTCGCTCTGATTACCTTTTGTTTCTTGCTCTGAAACATCACCTTCTCAATAGAAATTTTGATGACTGCTCGGAACTCAAAAATGAGATCTCCAGCTCTTTCGAATCGCGGCCGCCACCGTTCTGGGCTTCAAAAATCAAAAAAAAACTGTCGGGTCGTATTACTAATTGAGGTCCTCTTTCAATAGAAATAGGACTTAAGCGAGGACTGAAGAACCGATCAAAATTTTTTACTCAACCTATTACAATCAATGCGAAATGCTGAAGAGTCCATATCCCTAAACGACGCATCGCATCTCCATACATTTTTTTTTATAAA
>UZAF01019918.1:0-11437 GCA_900617895.1 Haemonchus placei | reverse complement strand
CTCCCCCCCCCCCCTTTATAAATGAGTGAACGAGTAACTCAAATGCCTCATTTTCTTTAACGAATACCAAAGTACGCCGTGCAGCCGTTGCCGCTGTGTCTGCCATTCTATTTGCTGAGCTGGTCTCAGATTTGCAACTGCAAGAAAAGCGAAAGGAAAATAGAGCTGTGGCGGCGTGGTATGCATTACGTTGAGGTGATCCTCAAAAACTGGTGGAATCTATTCAGTTTGATGAACCCGTCACGAAACGCTTGCAGAGTTAATGGGGAATGAGTCATGTCCACCTAGGACCAAGGTTCGTGAGAATCGGATTTAACGATAAAGAACAGTGTTCGGTCAGTCTACCGATTTAGCACTATTGATGCTCCACGAGTAGAAAAAAGTATGAATAGGGAATCGCTCCCCACATGTTTTGACGGTTCTTGTGGTTCCGCGAGTCCCAGTCTTTTGATTTCGACCAATGCAAGTACTCCGCGAGACAATTTTTTCCTTCTCTATCTCCCAGACCATGATTTTCATGAAGATAGTCACCCAAGCCCCAAGGTCGCTCCCTAAGCGGCAATTTTTTCCGATGGTCACGAAGAATAGGAGCGATGGAATGTTCAAGCGTGCAACTTTGCAGTAAGAGAGATCAGATTAGAGATTGCCTACCTAGGAAACTGTTATAATCAAAGAGAGGATGGTCAAAGTCTTTTCTTATCCTTCTTCCTACTACGTCCCCTCAGAAAAATTTATCTGGTAACATTCACTAGCAATATTTAGTGCTCGCAGAGATAACCCTCCTACTTTCATCGTCTTGAAAACTACTCACCTGATAGAAGTACCTTGACATCAGATGTTTTCGCGATGTGCTGGCAAAGAAGATAGTGGGCGATCCCACAACGGACGATAAGCGGATCGAATGTCTCCAGGGTGTAGATCACTTCTGAGGAAAAACGGCAATCGGCCTTGAATGAAGTAATGAATGAGCTAAACCTACCAGGTACGACTCGAAGACAATCCTCAGGCGTAATCACTAGCACTTTGTGAGGAATATTCAGATACTCGGCTACCGTTCTGGCATTTTCAAGATCCGGCGAGTCTTCGAAACCGACGGAAAACGCGATAGGCTTCTTAAAAAAGATAAAATATTCGCTGAAAACACCATGAAGGAGAAAAGAGGGTTTTGGAGAGTTTAGGGGATTTGTGGCTGCGACTTATAATTTTATAAAATGTATAAATTCTTTCGGCCAATTTATCAAACCCGTCTGTGGGATGCATCACCTCACTCGACTTCCACTCAGGATCGTATGGCGTATTGAATGCTTGTGTGGTCTACACAATAACTTGCGGTGGCCAGCCGATGTACAAGTCAGTGCTTTTATCCTCCTAGACGATGGTTTATGTGGAAACTAGGCTACTTTGAAGCAGACTCTACTATAAAGGGGTATGACCTTATAGGCGGTTTTTCTTGTCACTGCATCATCTTCACTCTGTAAGTATGTCCTTCCTCATGAAACCACAGTATTTACCTTAACTAGAAACCTTGTGGCAATAGAAGCGATCAGCGAGGAATCGAGTCCACCAGAGAGCATGAAACCAAATTGGCGGTCACCCATAAGACGTTTTTCGACAGATTTCACGAGCACATCTCTTATGAGCGTCTAAATTCTTACGTACTTGCTTTCTAACTTTCTAAGGAAGTTATATGAATGGAATATTCCCAGAGCTCGATAACTCACTTGAGCGTTTGAAATACTGAGGAATCGATCAGCGATGCAAGGCACAGAGTAGTAATGCTGGGCTGCAATCGATCTGAAAAAGTTCATCGGAATACTTTTGACGTCTACTGCATGACGTAATGGATCGAGGCAATTTAAGAAGTGTAGACCCCGGGAAAACCTATCGCCGCCACACCGTAGGATGCTCGTAATTGGGGCAAGCCATAATAAAACTTTCTGTTTCCATTCATGGGATGGCATTGGGGAATAGCGATACCGTAATCCTTCACAGGGTCAATAAGGAAGATTAAGTGAAAAATGACTGTATCGGAGCAAAACGGCTCATGAAACCCTAACAAAGGGATGTCATCAGTTTGCTTACTAATTATCTCGGCTCATGGCGCTAGAGTAACTTATCTCTTCTCTAGGAGTGGGCGTTTCAACCAAGTGTGTAGGAGACATGGAAGCTTCTTTGACAACCAATTGAATTGGCTTAGAGTTGGTGACTGAACATTTACTATCAACGACAGCGAGTTCACATATACATTGCTCGAATGGTCGAATGTTTTTGTCTGCAAAGGAAGTAAGCATCTAGTGGATGCTCGGTCAAAATCGCACTTCCACATTTGAAAAAGACTGAACGTCTAAGGGAGACCTCGGTCACTCTTCGAATGGGCCCAGGGTTGGACATATCTTGACCACTTTGGGTGGACGCCTTGCTGCAGCTCAATTTGGACTCACCCTATCACAGATTGAGGGCGGCAAGCTTGAAGGACGATGACAACTACTTACCTAGTTCTCCCATGAATGGGCACCACAGCACAGCAACCAGGTGGGAAATAGTCGAGTCGATCGCATAGCTGCTCCGTGCACTTCACTTCTGAGCCAATAATTAGTGCTCCTGAATGGTATTAGTTGTTAGTTCCAGACAATTACCTTTCAATCACCAATTTCTTTGTTGTTTCTAGGTTGGGGTGGTGCCGGGTCACATTATAATCAGTTTCTTGGGGGCTACGTCATTCACTTCATTAGATCTCTACTTGCGATCANAAATAGTCGAGTCGATCGCATAGCTGCTCCGTGCACTTCACTTCTGAGCCGATAATTAGTGCTCCTGAATGGTATTAGTTGTTAGCTCCAGACAATTACTATGCAATCACCATATTCTTTGTTGATTCTAGGTTGGGGTGGTGCCGGGTCACATTATAATCAGTTTCTTGGGGGCTACGTCATTCACTTCACTAGATCTCTACTTGCGATCACAGTCAATCTGTCTCTTGTCGCGCGTATTTTTTAGTCCTTCGTTGCAAGCACTACAAAAAGCAAAAAACCCTCGTTGTCAGTTCCCAGGCACAATCCAACATTGTGAATTTTCAACGATTCAGAGCACTCTCGCTGCGACTTCAAAAGAAGAGGCAAACGAGATTTGCTGATTTGTTAGTGGCCGTGGGAAAAACGTCGTGACGGCGGTAGACGTGTTTTGTATTTGCATTCAGAACAACCACACGGACAGTCAACGTCGTATTACGCTTCCGGCTGCGATAGACTATTAGTGAATGAGTGAATCAGCCAGCACATGGGGGCTTGGACTGCTTGACAAGATGAGTCGGCACCAGCAGCACAAGCATAGCAGCAGCTCCGGATCGTTGTTTACTCGATAGTGTTTACTCGGTGGAAACAAGCTGGAGATAGGACAACAAAATCAGCTGATCAGTCTGTCCCAACTGTCGTCCACTAAGCAGGTCCCGTTTAGTTGGACGACGCGTGGAAGATCAGACTAGAAAACTTACCGGATCCTGAAAATCCATAGAAAAGTGGTCGAACGCCTAGGGGATCTCTCCCAATGTAGATGTTGTTCTTATCGGCCATCACGAAGGCAAACACACCGTCGAGGCTAGCACAGGCTTCACGTAGATTGTAGCCTGCAAAAGAGTCAAGCTTGAATTTGATTCTAAATAATCTTCCGCACTTCGCTACCTAACTAATTATAATCGTAAACAGCGGGACAACTCAAAAAAGCCAGGACAACATTACATATTCAGGGGTTCTCAACTTATAAGCCCACATTGTCTATCATGTGGGAAAGGGCAAAGGAACTGAACGAAGGCAAAGCAGGTAGCGGACGAGTCACTCGGTTCTACCATGGATGTTACCCAAAACGAGTTACTTTCAGAGTCAACAAAGACACTTAAAAGCGTATTCGAAGTTGTTCAGTATGCGATGGGAGGTTCCTTCCCAGAAGATTCTACTGCCCCGAAGTTCAAGATAAGGTCAAAAAGTTGGGAAGTGGGGACGAGTTGCCATCGAACACGGAATTTGCTGATGTGCGCAGTTCTCTCTAACGTGATATCAATCCTAAAATAGGAGACAATGATCACCCGAATTGATGAAGGCATGGATGATTGCTGCACAGTCACTGCCGTCATTCTTCACCTGGGCATTCGATTCTGCCTAAATTGATCGGAGTTATCCTCTTAAACATGGAAGAGCACTTTTTCATCATAAATCAACCCATACGAGTAGAATCAGTGGCATAAATTAGGTCACCTTTATATCTTTGTGATTGTAGATTTCGCCATTGCATACCACTGCCAGACCTTCGCCAACGATCGGTTGCTCACTAGGAGTATCGCCAGGCTAAAATAACATGGAATAAATTAAAACTTCTGATCGCTACTTTGGTTTATACAATCGGAACATCGGGTCTATATGTACCGTTTTATGCGAAATACCTTAAGAGAGCTTTTTGGACCACACACCAATTTTCGGACACTTCTAACCACAGGAACGAGTGTAATGAAACTTTACTAACACTTCAAACTTCAAACTCCATCAAGCCTATCAAACGAACTAATTGGTAGATATTAAAGGGCAATGTGAAGAAGTTTCAGTGGTTCCCGCTGCTAATTCGCTGAGAAGGCGAGCTGCAGATGTTTGTCAATAGGCACAGTGTTGCAGGCCTGCAACCTTGCACGCTTAAGTGAAATAGTGGATCTTTTGCGAATTGGGAAACCTTTTTCGGTGCAGGTCCGATAGTGCTCGAGGGACTATCTATTTCTCGACGGAAAGGAGATGTCTCACAAGAATAGAGCTGACAAAATCCTTTCACAACTAATGGAACTTAGAGGGCTGGTCTGCTCTAGCCATTTCGGGCAACTGCTGCCTGATCCTCGCAGAATTCTTATTCCTCGTGAAGTCCATCAGAATTCATTAGCCATGGGAGTTATACTAAGGAGGGATCCGGTACTCTAGTTCGAAGAATAGCCGAAAATGATTTCAAAAAGGATTATTCGAACAACAGCACACTCTCAAAGTTTCCTCCTCTTCAGAGGACTCCTATAAAGTTAATGAGTTACAGCTGATGGGAACAGAGCGGTCAGGAGAACTGTCCTTTAGCTTACAATTTCCACTTCGACATTTCCTCGAATGAATTGCACAATCAATAGTGAGGAAATGATTATCGTACTCAACAAATTCTACAATAAGTGCGATTTTAGAAATAGTTATGTTTTGTGAGGCAATCTTAGGGAAGGCAAAGGTGAGAAGGCACAATCAGAATCTTCTAGAAGCTTGCTCTATCTCCTTCTGGGAGTTTGTCAAAAAATGACTAATGGGAAAGAATTCCGAAAGTGGAATTAAAAAACAAAAATAGGAAATGGAAGAAGAAGCTCGAAGACCCCATGATGGTCTATGGCTTCGGTGTTGTATTGAGTTAGAATGCGATGTTATCCTATCGGAGCAGCACACGTCAATTGAAGTTTTGAAATTTCAAAATTTTGTTTTTTTTCGAAAATTTCGATTCGAATTGAAAGGGTGACAACTAATTTGAAGGCTTATATGAAGAGTTTTATAAGCAATCGAATATCAGAGATGGCATGAAAACGAGATATTCTAGTGAAGGAACAATGATCTGTAGAGAAAGAGACCCAGCTGAAGGGTAGGATTTTCCACACTAGAGCCAAGAGCCAGAGCATCAAAAAAGATTTCCTAAGAACTGTGCTGTGTTAGCACTGTTAACAAATCACGGTACTAGGTGTCGAAAAAGCAGTAACTTGTCTGAGTAACGCTTTTTAAAGAAGACTTCAAGTCTGTGAACTTCATAGCATTCTGGGACGGCTCTACCTTTCTTTGCTTCCTTCCATATGAAGTATTCTAGGAAGCAGTCTTTCGGAAAATCGTTTCTGAGCGGAATCTTTGTCTGAAGTAATATCCCTCCGAGGACCCCAGTTGCCAAATTTTCAATCTCTTTACCACATTTGTGGCTGACAGCTTAACGACTGGACTTTTCCAGGTAACCGTCAAGAGTGCCAGTTCACCAGTGTGTTGTAAAAGAGAGGTGATGTTTTCTTTTTTTGCATTGAGATTGGAACATTGTAGACAAGAAATTAAGTGAAATTATTAAAAAAGAGCCGATGGATTCAGATGTTATGGATTGAATAGAGACTAGAGGCAGTGAAAAGATAATTAGTTAGATAGAGTAAGTGAATGCCTATTTCAGAAGTTCATCTGTACCCAATCATCACCACATAGCCAGGAAAATAGTTTTTCGGCTTAGATTCGAGTACATCTGGAGCAGCTGCGCTCGTAGACGGCTGGATTTATGAGGTATTGCGATGATTTGATGGGAATATAAAAAACTTTGCACAAAATGAACCCGTGGTGTTCCCATCGGTCAAATGTCTGAGCCATCTCTCAGAAAACGAGTTTCGAGTAAATAGAGATGTACGCACATACATTCTTTACCATAGGTCTCATACGTGAAGTCAAGGCCAAAGAGTTCCTCATCGGAAAGAGCACACATTCACTTGAACTTCAAGTACTCACCATGACAATGGCTAGTCGATGGAAACCAAAATGGACGCCAGGTTGAACTTCTTGGATTACTGTCAAGTCTGGGCCACGTCCCACGATTCGCATGAATTGCCTTCGGTGAGTGCTCGTCGGCTGCTCGCCGATCACTGCCCAAATGCCGCACATAATGAGTTTTGACGATGACAACGACGCGGGTGACGACGATGGCGACGACAAGAACAACGCACTGCAACTCAGCTGCCCGAGCCCTTGCGGCTTATAAACGCCGCCGCGACAACGACCGGTTGCGACGCGATGCGCGCGGACGCAAACAAACGCGCGGCACCGCCTGCTGTCGCGCGCGACCGGTGACCTGCTCCCAGAGGTCACCGCCACCGCGTCGACAACGACAGCGGCGGAGCGACGTGGGGCGGGTCCTTCGCCACACTACAACCATGGACCGCGATACAGGTGGGTGCCATTTTGTAAGTACAGTAATCTAACAGTAATCTTAAATATGAAAATGTCCGGAATTGCTCGCTACGCTACGTGCCAATTCCCCGGGCAGCAAGAAGTGGTTGAGCGCTTGCTGGACAGTCAAGATTTCCGCTTCCGCGCACCACCGGATATATTTCCCGTGAACAAATAGGATTGAGAGGCGACGCAATGCCGTCATCTCTAGGTTTTCAAGTAGAAGATCCAGCAAAAGACGAGTGGATTCTGAGTCATGCGAGAAATTTCTGTAGGGACTGGGAGGGGGATTTGCTCGACCCTGTGGAGGGCACAACAAATTTTTCGAAAGGGACCTTGTTTATGAGCATAGCCGCCAGGACCGTGTGGGCTTCATTCCAATTAGGCTCGCGCTTTGTTTGAACTTCGGCAAGCTGTTGAGTGCCGCATCGTCTTGAATCCACCTCGAACTCCCTTCTAATCAAAACTTCGATTCCACTGATGATTACAACTTTTACTAGTTTGTCCTTCATTTCTTATGGGAACAAATCTCTCTATATTTTATTTTATTTTTTTGCATAAGTGACAAACAGTGACAACAGTAACAACCGCAAAATGCCTATAATTTATGGGGACTAGGCCTAAACGTGCTTTCTAAACTTCGCTTCCCAACAGATTCTTCAATGAACGAAGAGATATTGTAGCTTTCCAGTTTCACAAGAACTATTTTTACTAACCAAAGATGTTATTATCAGTAATTGGCAGCACTACAGCACTGACTAGACTCTGTTTTCTGCATCCATTTCTTCTCAGATAGATATGGGTGGAATCCGAGATTTTTTTTTAGTCAAAAATGAAAAATTTTATCAGAGTTGAACAACATTAACTACTTTTGACACCTTCANGACTAGGCCTAAACGTGCTTTCTAAACTTCGCTTCCCAACAGATTCTTCAATGAACGAAGAGATATTGTAGCTTTCCAGTTTCACAAGAACTATTTTTACTAACCAAAGATGTTATTATCAGTAATTGGCAGCACTACAGCACTGACTAGACTCTGTTTTCTGCATCCATTTCTTCTCAGATAGATATGGGTGGAATCCGAGATTTTTTTTTAGTCAAAAATGAAAAATTTTATCAGAGTTGAACAACATTAACTACTTTTGACACCTTCAAGAGGGAACCTTCTTATCTTGCAATCTTCGTCAAATAGGAACTCCCATCATCCCAGACTACGGGAGGGTTTTCCTTTGAGCCATCACTGGAGCATTCAGTTTTTGCTTAGAATTGAAAGCTTGGTTCATATTCAAATTGCGAGAAATCTCCACGAGGTTAGCGATGCGCCCTCTGGCATTTTTCTTTTTGAGTTTTTTGGGTTCTGTTTGGCCTGCTTGTAAATCTGCTTTCATGAATGCCCCTTCTTTAAATACCTCCATTTTTTTTATCCATACTTGCAAGCTATGCTTTGCAGCATCAGGTGATTTATGTTTGAAGCTGCAACTGAGATCTGACTATAATTAACAGGCTATATTTACTGGTTGTCTGAGTATTCCATGAGTTATGTTCCTACATATTGCCGTCGTACATCTCCTATGGAGCTTAATGGCCTTGGAACCAATGAGAATATTGAATTTCCCTAGCTCAATTGATCCCAATTGAAAGATGAACCGTGAGCTTCTCTTAAAAATACGGTCGCAAAATTGGCCAGAAAAGAGGATGGCAAGTAGTCGCGATTTGTTGGCGTTGATGCTACAGAGCTTTTTTTCGAATTTTCAGACCATCTGTTGGAAATGCCATCATACTAAATGTAAAATAGCCAGGAATTCTTCAAAATAATTGCAAGTACTTTCCCGAATATGTTTTTGTTTCAAGCTATAAAATCATATTTCCTTTGCTTTGAATTTCTGAGAAGTTTCTGTTCTCTGATTGGGTCTCGTACCAGTGGTCGTGGGCTTGGCAACTTTTGCAAGGCACGTTCTGTTTGATCGTCACTTTTGCTGGCGTAGTTCCGTTCGTCCAAAGAATGAACATTGGGAAAGGTGTTGCACGGGAAATGGCAGAGAAAATGAGGGCAAGAGGATAGAGAAATCAGGGGAGGGGTGTGGGAGGATTCATTTCAGTATAGGGATCTCGAGGCAATACCAAAGGGATTATTTAAGAGCTAAAGGGAGAAACATAATTTCCCTTCTTTGAAAAGCTTTACATACGTAGTCGGAATTCGTATACCACAGGAAAGGGTAATCGTTTTTATCCTATACAACTTCTACAATTGAAGCAAGGTTGCATGAGCAGCCGGCTCCAAAAAGATTCCAATACTCATGAGCAGTCCATCTTCTGCTCGAACTCATTAAAAGCCACGCTATGCCGATTAAAAAGGTCTTACACAGGCCGTAGAGCTGTACTCGATCTCACTACTAGAAGTAGTGGTTTTAGTGATTGAAGCAAGAACGGGCGGTAGACTGGATTTCAGTATCTAAACAACTCTTGGGTGCATTGGCTCCCGGAAAAACAAACGGCTATTTCGTGGCTTTGTTGGCTAAAATGCCGTTTATTTGTTTTCGATTTCTGTACACGTCAACCCGGAAGATGGGGTGTTTTGATGGGTCGGTGATCGGAGAAATGACGTCCTTTTTCCCATGGCTTCCCAGGGAAAGCACACTGATGGGATGGCCAAATAGCAATCCTTTTGGGTTGCGACATCCATTTGACATGCAGCCCGAGATCGAGAAGGTCACCGGTAATCCCCTTACAAGCGTATGTTTCTGAAGTAATGCTACTCTACTACTCTTTACTATCTTTTCCTTTCCATGTCCTAAAATCTCTCGTTTGCCTGACCGGAGTTCGATCCCTTATGGCTTCATTTTGTGAAAGAAAAACAGCCAAATCGTAGATTGACGTTATTCTTCGAGTTAGCCTTCTCGAAGGAAATCAGGAAAATAATCACTCCAATTCTTTGAAACCTCTACAATCAACAAAAATCGACACCATATCGTGGACTGGTCAGGGTAATCAATCGCCGTTGGTTGCACAGATAAAGTACCAGCTGTTGAAATACTGCTGGAGTGAGTGTATTACAGCTCAGTCGGAAGAAACCCATTACGAGGCAGATTCATTTTACGGTGAACACCTTGGGTTTTGAATTGATTTTGAGCAACAGGAGGATGAGCTCGCTGACCCCATTAGTTCATGCATCTCCACGATTTTTGGTGTAACACCGCGATGTGACACAGCTGCAAAATCTGATCAGATTTGCTGGGATCTGATCACGTCATGTGTCTTAGCTCGTTCGGCTGTCTGTAGGCTTGTCTTGTAGTCCACTCGTTGATGTGTGAAGCTCAACTCGAATTCTCACCAAGGAAAATGGATTCTTGGTCCAGCTTGCTAGCTTTCCTTGCATCCGCGAGGGGCAAGTTCAAGTGTATTGAGTCCAAGACCATGTTTTTTCTGACAACCTTCGGATACGTACTAACGGCTCGACGAGAGACGGATCCCATAAAATTGCTGAGAAATGGGCTCATCTGCACCGTCAATAAAAATCGCCTTTCATCGCGAGATCGAACGTATAGTGGATGGCCATCATGACTGGGGATTGATGCAGGGCACCAGAGCCACTGTCTTGTGATTTTTTTTTCAATAGGTGAATTTTCTGGAAATTTTCAAAGGGATTGATGACATTGGATTAGGCTGCGACCTGTGACAAAAAAGAGTCAGAAAAAAGTTTAGGCACCGTTATCTGGTACTAACCTTTTTCTGATTGAGAGGAAATGTTGACTAAGAGAGCCGAAGCCGTCAAATCAAATAAGGAAAGTTGAGCTGCTTTTCAACGTGGGCTGTCTAGGAGAGGTCAAATTTGGAAAAGCTAAAGGCTATGTTGTTTTTGTATACTTCACACTCGATGAATATTTTTAGCTACCTCTTCTGGTCGTGGGTAGCTGGTGCCTGTCGCTATCGGAATATCGTGATCTCGGCTCCTTGCCTTGTTTTGAAACACAGTCATCGACAATCTCGTGAGGCCTAAAGTGAGAGGCGGGATCGACGCCGGGGCTAAAGCATGGCCCGAAATAGAAGTTTGTCACGTCCGCTTATAGATCCGCGTCCGCGCTGAAGCAGCAGTGAAAGGAAAACTGAGGAAAGAGGGTGAAAGGAGAATTCACTAGAACGGTTGGAGAAGTCGAGGGTCGAGAAACCAAGAGCAACCAGTATTTCGAATATGTGATTTTGGCAAACCAGTAAGAGGCGAAAGGGAGTACTCGGCCGACAGAGAACCGTAGTTGCTTTTCCAAAGCCAAATCCGGCAAAATTCGGAAAACCAGTTCGTCAAAGATTTGAGAAACTGAATGGAATCAATCGAGTTCCACTGAATTGGTAGCTGATGCTCAGCCATTACAACTTTTTCCTTGGTTGGCCACAAAATAGTTTTCGAACAATCTTCAGAAAAGTGCTCTTGAACTGAAGTTGTTTCCCTTTCCTCAAGAGGCTGGCTTTTTTGCACGTC
>UZAF01019916.1:0-20948 GCA_900617895.1 Haemonchus placei | reverse complement strand
AGGTGGGATAAACTACTGTGCGTTCAAATCCCAGTTACGAGAGCGATTTCGGGAGCAAAACTTCAAGACACATGCAAATTTCAATGTGAAAATCTAGCTGATCCACGGAAGTAATCAGTCAACATTCATCGCAGAGGCTACTTCCAGGGAGAGACTGTTGCATACGCAGTATTGTCAACGAAGTCCCAAATGAACCACTTCTACCTCGGTACAGAACGACTTATATAACTCTTACAATTACAAAAGCCATAAAAGCGCTAGCAGTTTCTTGTATTCTGCGATATTTTCTGAGCGTACTAAGCATATGAACATGAAGTTTTGTTGAAGTCTCACGTACGGGTTGATAAATGCACCGACATCATTTGTGAAAGCTCCTAACAGAAGAAAATACCAAACAAACTCATGCCATTACATTACCTATCAATTGTGTTTATACTTTTGTTTCTGTACAGTAACCGATTAAAGATGATAACCTCTCGGTCCATTCTGAATGCAAGATTCTTTTCGAGAAAAGAGTTACTGAGAATCGAATTCATGTAGCAGCTATGGGTACTTAAAATTTTAACCGAACCCCTTCCCTCGCTCTCGTAATAGTGAATTGAGCGCTCAGCAGCTTAGAGCCCATCCCTTTCTTGTTATTCCCTATTTTTGTAGCTAAAATCATGATAGAAGGTCGTGTTTTACTGAATTCATCACCTGTAGAAGAAAATTAAACGGTTCTCCCTAACACAGCCAAAAAAGGTTTGAAATTTTTTCTGTGTGGTCGATCAATCCCGTCTTGGGAACGACTCGACTTCCCCGAATGGTAGAGGCGTTTGAACGCTTATATGGCCTACACAATGAGTTCCGAGAAGCAGCGGATGTACAACTCAGTGTTTTTACTTTCCCATACGAGTTTTGTTCCGCATATCCGAACGCGGATGTGTGAAAAGCTTGGGTGAGTTGGGCCAGGATTTGATCTAGTAACTTCACAGGTAATACCAACTGTTAAGCAGCCCTGAATGATGGGACTTATTTAATAACAAAAAATGGAGTATTCTCTTATGACGAAATCTTTTAACTGGTTGCGTATGCATAAGAAGCTTGATAGGGCTGAGCAGGGACTCGATCCAGTGACCTTATGCGTGTTGATGCGCCACTTGTCATGCCACGTCACTTGAGGGCTTATCAACTTTGAAAAAAAAATTGAATATCAATGTAAGCGATTCGATTACGTGTGCGCCATGCATGCTACTCATAGCTCCAGATTGCTTAAACTTTCAAAAATTGCTTTTATTTACTTTTTGATTTTAACATTCATGAAGTTCCGCAAATGAACGCGGTACCAGGCTACAGCTGAAAGCCTGTACTCCAGTGATTCCGGGATTCCAGAAGGATCTCAAGCGTAACCTACAACTAATGAATTCGATACCGGTTTTATAGGATTGTGAGCGGGACACCAACTGCTTCAACAAACTGGACGACCCAGGCAATGGAAATTGAAGAATCGTTTCCCGAGCTCTTACTTCAAGACACGCAGCTTTGACCGTCCAGGTGTACAAAGCAAGAAGTTTAAAACCTCAATATCGAGGTAAGGCATTCATGCCCACTGCAGAAAAACGGGTAGGAAGCTATCAAGGAAGATAATTTCACTGGAATAATGAAAATTTTATTGTTTCTATTGGTCTGATTCTGTATTGGACCGATTTTCCCAGGTCGATCCCTGATAGAATTCCTTATGCTGTCTTTCCGATGCCAAGGGTATGATTTATATGGATTTGTCTGCTATATGCAGTTTGGCATTCAGCCTTTACTGAATTTTCAGAACTGTCTCAGAATCCCCTGTCCAGGATCTATTCCCTATGTTTTACCTCTCCGCTGTGGCTCGTACTACCAGTCACTACGCTTGGATTTGGCGAGTCATTTAGCTTCACCGAGAGAATCTGCATAAGTAATTCTCAATATAACCATTGGTTATAACGAGTGGGGCCCATGGGTAGGGAAAGCTACCCTTTGGTAGTACACCCTTTGGGCGTCTAAGCATTTCACCTATATTTGAAGTTGTCATAGTGTTTGAAAGGGTGTTGGTCTATACAATGCTCGATGCAGTGCTTTTACTCTCACAGACGAGTATGATACTGTTTGCCCTACCCTGGACACGTGAAAAGCTTCCACTCCCTAGATGACTGACGACCTAGGATTAGATCCCCTGACCCCGCGCGCGGCAATCAGCCTCTTGACATCACCCACCCATCTACGCTTAGAGCAACTGAAAATACTTCTCCTACTCCCGTCTGAAATAGAAGTTACTTCGCCTTCAGGCAGAATGACGTGGTTATCAGCATCAACAAGAAATGAAAACTGAAAGAAAAACTCAACATCGGATCACAAATTTAAGGTAGAATAAACATTTTTTTATAAATATTTGTAAGCTCATCACTATAGAAAAGTCAGAAATGCAAAGCACAATTTCCCAAGGAAAAGGATTTCTCTACGTCAGGTATCCTGTCTTCTTCTATTTTCTTTCTATAGAACCAGTTATTAAACGAAAGCCGGAGAAAAGCGCAAGCTATTGGCTGCCGCAACTGCCGGAGCTATAGCTAGCCGGAGCTGCCGACGGTTACAACTCGTCCAAGACGTCGTCGGTCTTTTTTTTTCCACGCGTCTAATAGCCCGGATGTGAAGGGAAGGTGATGGTGTCTGTGGGAGTGTTTGTTGGAAGAAGGCGGGCGTATAGTCGTTTGGTCCGTCGTGATTCCTGACTACGGTCGCTGGAGGCGACGCTCGACGGTTCGGGAAAGAGTGGCTCGTCGACGGAGACGCCGACGTCGGTCACTGGTCACGAACGAGGGCGGCGCCACTGAGCGCCTGCGTCGCCAGCCTCGAACCACGGCTAGTGGACGCGCGGCGAGACGCACGATTCTGTGCTCGCGTCGCCAGCTCGTTCTTCCGCGAGACTATGATACAGGTGTGTCGTGACCCTCAGGCTCTACCCATGGGACCACGTTGCCAGCCAGAGGTATGCATTTATTGAAGTTTTCCAAGAATTCGTGATCCGATACTCATTCCGTTACCTTTTCTTTTCCTTTATTCCATTACTGTAGCCCTCTAACTATCGAAAGCCTAGCCCGTGTTTTCGATTTTCGAATGGGAGCCTATGTGGAATTGAGAGCATGGCGTTTATTCTAGTATAAAAGACGCTCGCAGGGAGGGAACATAATCTCATAGACTCAAAAAGCACCCGAGTCTGGTCTGTTCTGCTCATGCGCCATGAAAAAAAATCTGAACTTGAGCAAGTGCAACACTCAAAACAACCCTAAGTATCTAGAAAAATCAAGAATAAATCGAATTTTTCGAAAATCGAAATCATAAACTGACGTGGAGCTCGGAACCTCATATCCTCCGAGGTCCTCTCGCCACTTCTCACGTCTTCTTAAAATCGTATTCCTCATAATAAAAACTTTTCAACAGTGTTAATTAGCTGTATTCAAGCCGACTTTCAAAAACGACGTATTTTCTTGCGCCACTCTACGCAAATTCGCTAATCGTTTCTTCGTATTCTGAAAGAAATCACGACGACAATCGTTCCGTCTTCGTTCGTTCGTCGTCGTCGTCGTCACTTCTTTCATCGTTACGGGATCTTACTCGCTTTCCGCTAACCAGTAAAGCTACGACAGTTTTTTTCTGAACTTCAAAAACTGAACTGGGAAAGTCGAACGGGTACGACGGCCTAATCACGAAAAATAATCGAATCATAGAAAGTAGTCTATCTACACTCTTCCGTTCGATCCCATACATTTCATCTTCAGTTTTTTTTTCTTTAAATCAATATTTTCTCCATTTATTTTTTTTACTTTTCCTTCATCATAAATGTGGCTCTTGGAGGAGATCTTCACGTCCGTGCTAATGGTGTTTTGAGTTAATCCGGAAATCATTTCTCTGCAGCACTCTCATGACAAAAATGATCGTGGACTTCCTTATTTCGCCTGGTGTTTACTACGCGCCTTCCCAGGGGCCGCTGAGTGGGAATGATAAAACGGATATCCTTACTACATAGAAAACCACAAGTTTGTTTGTCTGCTTGTGACAAGCGAGACATAAAGATGAAGGATAAACCCTTCAAGCGGTCATCAAGCTGGGATTCTGAGGGATGCGCTCCCACATTCGACTTCCCTCAGAATCGTATTGGCGTGTTGAATGCCTATGCGCCTTTACAATGACTTGCGGTGGCCAGCCAATGTACAAATCAGTGCATTATCCTCCCAGACGAGTCTGACAACCATTAACCGATCCCGAAAGGATGGAATTCTTGGTTAGCCTGAGCAAATGTTGACCCGAGATTTGAGCTCCTGACCATGCGTGTGTGATAAAGCGCCAATTGCCACCTACATCACCTCCGCCTAGCAATATATACGTATAATGACAAAATAATTTATTGAAAACCCTTAACCATGAAATAGCCCTTTTACTGGGGAAGTAAGAGAAAAAAATTAGTCTATCCAATGAAAATGATGTTGAATACTGTAAAAAAATACGCTCCTACTAATTGGTTCGTTTTTTCGTACTAAATTTTGAGTTTACATTTCTTTGCTATCCACAAAAAAACAGAAACAAATTGCAATACGATTTTTTTGGATTTTTAACAATTGTCTAAAAGAATCTTCAATAAATTTGATTTTTAATCCCTACTTTCCACTTCATCCAATCACCATCCCTTTTGAATGAAAATCTTGCCTATGTAGAGTCAGATTTCCGCTAATGAATACATTCGAATCAAATATTTCTAAGTATTACTTGTTTTTGTATTTCCTGCATTCCACATGACTTCCCCATGGCTTTGTTGTTCAACCACTTCCTTCCGTACTTTTTAACAATCCCCTTATCTTATCAGTTAATCATTAACTTCCATGAATGCACTAACATAGTGTGTCGCCTGCTCTGTAAGGGATATCATTATTCATAATTGCCGGTCGTTGCCAAAAAAAAAACATTAATACAGTATCGCGATTATCTTTTTGAGACCCTGGAAGGCAGAACTGCTAGGCCATTCATTTAAATCTTCTACCGATTTCTAAGCCTCGACCGTCTTAGTGAGTCCATACAGCGGATCATGAAGGACGTTTTAGATCGAATTCACGTTTTTCGTTCCAGGACCATCATATCAAAGTCGAGACAAATGACACGTTCAAAATCGAACGGCCACAACCCAAATACGCTGACGGACGACGAACCAGTGCACCGGCAATTCTGTGGAGTGCTGCAAATCTCGTCGATGATAAGGTAGACTCACTCATTAGAAGAAAAGCAAATTTAATTCCTTTCCGAAGAAGTTCCATCCCAAGGGAACATCAGATTCAGCGTTGAACACCATTTATGATTCCCGTGCGGAAAACAATGACAACACATAGTCGCTTCCTGTCCGTTGCAGGAGTCACGAGTATTCACTAGAAAAGCTAGACGGGAATGATAAGTTTTTGACGTCCGTCCAAGGTTCGTGGACTTCGACCCTGCTCGGTCGTCATAGTCACTGATAAGCACCGTACACTTCCTGCTCTACTGCCGGCTTTCACTCAAATAATTAATTAATTCTGATTTTCTTTTATTAGGGAACCGCAAAATGGCGCTTTTCAGCCAACCACGTCGACCGTCGATTCCATAAACCTTTTACAACGTCTTCTAGAAAGACAACGAGTACTCGCCTCCCAGATGAGTAATGAGACAGCCAGCCCAGATTCTGGTACGTATTCAATTCGCTTTTGATCATAGAAACATATTCTCCGTGAGTGGGTCTATGAAAAAATGGTCTAAAGAATATTTAGATTATCACAAGAACTACTTTCAATTTTTTATACTTTTGAACCTAGTCCATTGTGATCAAAACCGCAGCTGCTTATCTGAAGTAACGTGATTCTGAGCAAGTCAACGCTTCTAAGTGCTTTGAACCCTTCCAAACAGGCCGAGAGTGGCGGCAAATTGTCGTGTACATGGCGCAAATCATTCGAATTTTCAACGGGCACTTTCCCAGAAAATTTTTTTAGAAAAAATTGCTACTTTTTTAGCAGTATTTTTTGTACGGAATTCATGGTAACAGAATCGTTTGAATTCAATAAATAAGATTGAAAGCTCAAAATAATTCGAATAAGAATCTAGAAGGTAATGTTTTGGTTTTCCAGGTATCGGACTAGACCATCCCATGGATTCTGCTGATCTCCAAATTGATGCACTTGCTCCATCAACCGGTTTCTCGGTCCCGGTAATGCCAACGCCACCGGCCAGAAATGCCTTGAATCCCACAAATCACAGCCTGCCTCCATTCTTATGGCCATGGATCAACGGTACGTGAATCTGGCCTTTTTCCCAGTTCCTACAATTTTTGCCTGTTTTCGCAAAAGCGGTTTCTTCTCGTATCGTTGTTTTTTGTTCTTCATTTTCCTCATCCTTTATTCAACCCAATACTTCTTTAAGATCCTCTTCCAAAATTTCCCAGCACTATTCCTCTTAAAGTACCCTAAAATCCCATAGATAAGAGCGGGTGAACCTACCGGTGAAAAATGAATTGGAAAAAATCGAAATTGAATGCAGTCACCCCTCTAACTTGATGGATGGGTAAATTAAACCCCGAGGAAGAAGTTAAGAAGAAGCTCCGCCCCTCAACTCTAAACCCCGCCCACTTAATAAACAATTCATATAGAAAAATAGCGATTTTTACGGATCGCTCTTATCTATGGGATTTTAGGGTATATAAGGCGACAGAGTGAAACTTTTATAAGCCTCGAATATTAATGTGAACCTAAAAACTTTGTAACGACCTCCCCCTGTCCGCTCACACATTCTGTTTTTCCTAATATTTTTCCGGACTTCTGAAATCTCCACCTCAAAAAATATATCACTTAAGGTGCGTGGACTTGGCCTCTTTCCCTATTAATACATTTTTTGCCACTTTTCGTGGGATCCTTGAGAGCCCTTGGATACTTTCCTATGGTTTTATTCTGAAGTATTTCAAAGTATCATAAAAAAAATCAGAGAAAAACAATCCGATCTAGGTCATAACAAACGATTCTGCTAATTTTTGGACACAGCTGTGTAGCTCTGGTTCAATTCTGATTTGAGTGATCATGATGAAAAAGTTAGAATAATTTCTTTCGAAAAATACTTACTTGAACTAAACCAGAGGTCTCTGACAGAGGAGCTTTCAATTACATTACTTTTTTTTCTATGAGTTTCAAAACCAACAAAAATTTTTTATTTCTTGGGCTTCCTTACAGAGGATGGTCCTTCTTTGTCTCTGTAGGGGTTTGAATGCTTTCTTCTTTTTTTTTTACATTTCTTTCTTGAAATCCATCTAACGCTGGTCGTTTTCTGATGTTCCAGGGAATAATTTCTGGGCAACTTTCACTTAGTTTTTATTCAATACATTCGTCGGACAATGCACAAATACAATTTCAAAGTATGTCCCAGAAAGTACATCATGTTACTAGTCTGAAACGTTTTTCAGCTATTTTTTTGTAAAATAAAAAAGAAAGCCCATGTCAGTTCAATGCTCAAATACTCTCACTTTCCATTTCTGAAGGGAGATTTTTGACAATGACTTTGAAAATCCCTATGGAATTGATTTTGCACTTACTAACCCTTTGAAATTAAACTATCCAAAAGTTATTTGAAGGTATTGAACTTCGTGGTCCCTTCTCAAATTCCTTTTCCATCGGTTTGGCAGACCTATTCCTCTTTCCATCGGAACCTTCCGTTAATTTTGACCTTCTCAGAAATCTTCTTTCACCCTTACCTAAACTACAACCATCGCAATGCCCAGGCGTAAGGAATACCCAAAGCGGCCGAGCGATCAATATTTACATTTTGCTTTGATACGACCCCTGGTTTTTCAAATATTTCCAAAAATAACCACAACTGACCATACGCTTTCGTCCGCACTGCAACAGCAGCACAGCAGCCTCTGCGGGCATTTTGTTTACTCTCACAGGCATTCGAGGGGTTTCCCCTGAGTTCGCCAATTGTTCGTCACTCTGCCCTAGAGGGGGAAGTCTGATCCCAACAATTCTTCTGGCCCAATCTCTTTAGGTCAGCCCAGATTTTTCAGCAGAAACGATGAATATCGAAGGAATTTTCCCGAATTTTCTTATTTCCTTATTTTTCCGATTTTTTTTCCGGACACGAGAAACGTGCCAAACTCCAGTGAAGGATCTGGACGGTTTTTTGAAGAGGTTCCCCTATAGAAGGAATAAGTTGAATGAGGCGCAGTTGCTGGAGTGTCACGTTATTCGCGTTGAGAAATCGTGAACGGGAGGAGGCTTGAAGAGCAAATAGCGACGCCGATGCCCGTTGCTGTTCCTTTTCCGTGCACGATCTCAGCGAACCGATGTTTGCACTGTATGAGCCATTCAGAAGGCTCGTACGTCAAACCACAAACGTACAAAACTATACAGATTTCCAACAAAATCCATGAAGTTGTTGGGAATTTATCAGAAATCTTCACAGTGAACACCATGTCTTCCCTATTTCTTTGGAATTTATTTTATGGACCGTCTGATATTATCTGCCCCACACCCCCTAATGACTAGAGAAGGTTGAATGGCTCCGCAACCAAAGGATGTTCACGGAATGAAACCTCCAATGGGAGTTTTGGACTCCAAAAGCATGGTCACCTTTCACTCCCATTGATTTCCATTAACTTGTACCAAGTAGAAAATGGAATATCAACATAATATTTTTTTATCGGGTAATAATGTTTTTAATTCTTATTCATTACATAATACAACTACATCAGAATCCTCCAGGTACTGAGGCAAAGCTTAATTGATTCCGTAAGCCCAATCCAAACACCGTTATGATTCTGCTAAGGGTTCCGCTGGGAGGGAACAGTTGAAGAACGGGGTTGATCCACGTCGAGAGCTTCACCTCAATGCTTTCACCATTCCCTCTGAGAGACTCCGAACCAGGCTCCATTTCTACTTTCACAGACTCGCGCAATTCCAAGACGAGTCCCCAAAAAAGGTCATACTTAGGTTTAGGAGAAAAATGAAAGCTTCGTAGGAGAAAATGAAAACGTCGAAGAAACAACTCTGAAATTTCATAAAAAAAGAGTTTTTCCAAAGTAATTTAACTAATCCACTTTATTGATTTTCACCATGTTATTATTGAGTACTCATCGCTACAGTTATCCTACAAAGCTGCTTAATCAAAGCTCCAGGTGACAAGTGCCCATGCAAAAGGCTGTTCCGTCACTCCCAATTCTTAGTGATATGATAAACCGTCTGACTAGATCGAGTAGGGCTAGTTTAACCTACTGTGATATCTAGGAATCTACATTCCACACCAATTTTTCCTCTGAACATTCTTCTCTCAATCATTTTTCACTATATTCTGCAAAAGTCTGGACAGGACAATGCCCTTTTATTCTTCTCCTTCAGTGTTTAGCTCGTAAATGTAAATAGGTGAAATTATTTCTCATGCGAAATCGCACTACAACAAAAATCTGTAGCAAAAATCTATATGTATATGTAATTATTATGTTTTGCTTCCACAACGACTTATGTAAACCTCTCCGTGTGTATATGAGTGTTTTGTCTTTTTGAAGGCCTGCCAGTACCCGGTAAAGAAGTCCCGTGCAGGTGGGAGGTGACCGAATAATTCCTTTACAGAACGATCGACGATGGTTCTTTCAAGGAACACTTCTATCTTTCAAAGATAGAGACGCAAAGAGTTCCACCAAATGCTAGCCTAGCTAGTTTTCAGAAAGTAAAGCTTCCAGCAGCGCTCTCGCCATTAATATCCGGAATCGGTTTGACCCACGCGTGATGGTGCATACGCTGAGGTGGCGTGCCGAACCGGTTCTCAAGAGGGGTGACCGTGCGCGCGCGAGGGTTTGAGGGATGAGGCTCGGGCTGGCCGCACGGCTTCCTGGAGCGACGCCCGGTTTCACCTGGCTATTGAAACGATCAACGGATGCGCGCATGCACGATTAGCAATACGAGCCAAGATCCCCTATGCGACGTCCTCATCGTCAACGACGCGCCTACGGAGCCGACCGGATGAGATGACTCGGAGGTGCTACTGGGGCGATTCTTCACCACTATAGTCGCATTTCAAGTTTTTCCTCACCTCAACAATGTAGACTGGATCGTAGTGAAGTGAATGTGAATTAAAGGGAAAGTCAAAGGGAAAGAAGGGAAAGCCACGACTGGCTGTTCAGTCTAGACAGGACATGACCTTTCAGGTACCTATCAGACGGAAACAAAGATGCCAAGGTAAACAAATCCGCTGTTCCAGAAAAAGAAAAAGGAGACCCCGGTTTTCTATTTACCCTAAAGGCTAACAGAGGGCAGACAGAAGCTTCTCATGATGTATCCCACAAAAATAGGGAAAGACAGAAAAGAAAATGAGGAAATGCCAAGAAGATCGCTCTCAATCACTTTTTCCCAGAAGATTAGTATAAACCCAGCCAATTGAAATGCCATTCATGTTGCGTGAATGGAGAATCGCCTTCTTCAGGGCTCACTCAGTTCTCTAAATCATATCAAAGCTTCAAGGACTTCGAGGACTTCAAGCACTCATCAATAGCTCTCTCTTAGAAAATTCCATGCCGACAATCAGTCCTGCAAACAGAAAAGCAGTTAATAAGTTTTTGAGTCATTAATTTGACAAGAAGACAGGAATTCTTCTCAAAACTTTTTTTATCACTTCTCTTATCATTTATTAATCCCTCAACATCTGAATTCTATCAGCTTTTCCATAATACACATTAAGAACTTGTCATTTGGACTATTTCTTCTGCCAGGACCGCTCTGCTTCAACTATCCTACAAAATCGCATGTTTTTTTTTTTAAGAAAAACCCCGGACAACGCGTCCTTTTGACGTCCATAGGGCATTGTACTTTCTCCTCACCTGATGAATACGGCACAGCTCCCCATACACGGGACTGGTGGAGGTCTCCTTTGCTATAAAACCCTCTTACGGTATCCCTCTGAAAGATACTCTATGCTGTACATGTATACCATACTATATTATACTGTACTAGTAATGCAATGGCAAATGGCGAACTATAACACCGAATCATAAAGGGATCGTATCCCAAATCAAACTCAGTCCAGGAAAACCAAACCTTAAATGTGGCGGAGTACAATAGTTGGTACCAGATTGTCTGGGAGGGTGACAATCATTGTATACTCCACAAAAGCATTCGAAAAAGCACCACCACGATGCTGAATGGAAGCGTAATGCAGGGCGCATTCCGAAAACGGGAAGGGAAGATCTTATCCTTAACATTATACTTCACCATAGAACCACACCATACTGTGCACTACTCTATTAATGATTGTTGTGAGCGCCCGACGAGGATGTCTGATCGCAACATTTCCATTTGCAATCGCGACTTTTAATATCTCATCGTAACCTCGTACGTTTCCTTCCTGATGCCCGAAATGGAACACACGCAACGTTACGTTACGCAACGATTATCACCTCATGAACGTCACAGTAAATAAGTGCTCGTCTGCTGCGGGGAAATTTCAAGATATATCACCAACACGACGTCGAATTTATCTTCCGTATTACGCTCTGATGAACTTCAAATATTGCATAGGGACAGGGAACACTAACGATGGAAAGAGGGACCCACAACCTATTTGATTATTGACTTGTTTGTTTATTTATCTGTTTGCTAATCACAAATTACCCTTGAAAATGTTTAACCGCGTTTATCACTCAGATTATATNCAACGAAATGTGAAACCTTGTAAATAAAAGCCCTAAAAACTGCTCAATTTTCGCTAAAAAAAACTCCTACGTTTATAGTTCCTCTACGAAAAAATGGGATCCTTATGATCTAGTGAGACCCTCAGTCATTAGACTGAATCAGAGCTCAACAAAAACGGGACCGTTCGCTCTCTGCGTTGAGACTTTGTGACCGCTCTAGGAAGATGGTTTGGAACTTGCTGCTGTAGCGATTACGGTGATAAGACTTTGCAAATATAAGTCGTTCTTCCTGAGTTCTGCTAAACCCTCTGGTTCATCATATACCGATCCGTAAGGGAATTTCAGGGATTAAAGTAGTTAGCTGAATGTCAGAATCAAACCTGATACTCCCAGAGACCATAGAACATCAACCTGAGCCAGTTTACTGTCACTCATTCGGGAATGACATCAGAAAACCTTGATAACTTCAGCAGCCCTTCCTACAACTGTGCCTTACGGTCTGGGCCAAATGTCACTTAACCTTATTATTTATTATAATTATGAATTTAATCACTATCATCAATTTCCAGATCAATCAATTATGGCTCGTTCATGAAGTACAAATAAATAATAATAAGTACTCCCATTATCTCCTTGATTTATGAAGTTTTACAAATTTTCAAATCTCAGATCTTGAAGCGCCCAACATACTTATCACTTACAATTTTTTTTCAATTCACTATTTCTATGCATACTTCAATCAGTCATAGCTATCTTTATATTATATATTATTTATATTTATATTATTTATTTGATATTATTTTTATATTGACTTAATACTCGAAAAAATTGTGCCTCTGTTACCAGGTATAGTATTAGAGGTCCCACCAGTAGCACGCTCCAGCGGCTGTACGAATAACCTCCCGATCAAAGCTATAACCCTCCAAGGCGAGAGTCTACCCCTTCCCTTTCCCATTCATCCACAGACTTGTTCTTGGCTCTCGAGACGATTTCAAGTCATTCCTCGTTTCTAGAAGCCGGAGCATCGAGGTGGGCACAATAGGCGGCGCGTTTACGGACGTGGACCTGGCCGTGGTTTTTCGTTGAACGACAAGAGACGTGAAAAACGAGCGTCTTCGACTATTTGCTTGAATGAGGTGAAAGTTAGCGGACATATGAATAGCGCGCACGGAACGAACGCGTTCCGCCAGCCATACGCCGTTGTCGCCCTCCATCGTTCCGGGACCTGGACCTGGACAATCGCACCTACCACACGATCTACTGGATTATCCCTTAGCTTAACGAAATATCCTGAAACGAACTTTCACACTCTAGCAGACAAGAGGGAGGCTAAAATGGGAAGGAATTGACCCCGCACGAAAAGTACACCCCTCTCACTCGACACCGATGTATTGTTTACTTAACTTTTTGAAAAACAAACATTAACTGTTATCAGAAACTGGACGAAGTGATCACCAATGAATTCCAGATTACTGTTCTTCGATTATTCCAAAAAAATTGATATTAAAGACTATAAAAATCGATTGAATACAAGAGTTCATAGAAGCTGGCGGCTCTTATTCATCGTACTTGAGCTGTTTCTTTTATTCTATGTCTGAGAGCCCCCTATTTTTGGCCACAGGCGGTACTGCTTTCAACTTTCCAGCGTTTTCTGGTGTACCTAAGAGTAAAAAAATAAAAAGCGGTTAAGTAAAAAGCTGGTAAGTCAGTAAACTTGACTTCTTCGGCTTCAGTCTCTAAGGTTTGCCGTGCTCGAACTCAGTACGCATTGTCCATGACGACAAAAGCAAAGTGCAAGATTGTGTAAATTGAATTGGGCTGACCGCTTTGTTGGTTGTTCACCTCCGATGCACCTATTCCCAAACATTGTCAAGGGCTTCCCCAAACCCTCATCATTACAATCATATAAATAGCCCCACTACGTTCATAGCGTTTCGGTCAAACACCCGTGAACTGGGAGTAGTAGTAAGATTTCTATTAGAGGTAGTCCAGAAAGGTATAGTCCGAAAAACCTCCAAAAAATTGCTTAGCTGTACGCTAATTCCTCGTATCTCCCCAAGGCTACATAATCTGGCACTGGAGATTCCCATGCTCTCTGACACCCTTAGGAGGAACAAGGACGTTTCCCCGTGTCCACATCTCAGCAAGGAATGGACCGTTCGGGGGACAAGGCCTGTGTCGTGAGCGCACGTGTTTGCCGCCTAGCCGGCTGCGTTTGTATTGTGGACAATACGGGTCGGGGAAATCGCTTACGGATATTGTGCACCACACACGCGTGGAACCCCTATACTAAGAGTCACAGAAAGTTCTCCAAAAGTGGAAAGGGACTGTAGCTTCTTCTGCGGCCCCTAGCTCTCGCTCTACCAGAGTCAGATAAGTCTCCCACTTGATAGTATAACCTTGAACTCGTCCGTTTTCTACAAAATCCACGAGAGGGAGTTGCGGGAACCGTACGAGTTGCAGTTCGTACTACTCACTGGATGCACCTGGATTAGTTCCTGTGTCTATGAAAGTTGCCTCAGCGCATTCTCATGCTCTCCACCATCTTGAGAAGGAAAGAGTACTTTCTGTCGTGTCCAGATGACATCGACGAAAGGACCGTTGGGGGAACAACGCCTATAAATCTACTTCCCACTTATACTTCTAACAGTGTGAGCATGACAGTAACGGTCGCAGTTTTGCAAGATAACGAGTTCACAGAGTTCCTTCCTATTCCTGGAGAACTATGACCTGGTGAATGGATAACGAACGTGTTCGCCGAGGGCATTTTAATAATCTTGTTAGGAAAATATAAAAGGGATAACAGACTTGATCTATTCAGTTTTGAAGTCATCTTTTGGGCTTATCGCTTGTGTGCTTGCCTGTAGAAGCGTTTGCTCCACACAGTGTGACCTATTGAATCAGTTGATAAGTCAGTATTTCCACACCTTTATACCACTCCGGTACCATACGCCAATGGTGAACTCATGAATAGTGAGTTGAACTAATCCTAGGACTTCCCGGACTGACGATATTCTAACTTAAGAATCTTCGTTGGGAGAATATACACCGTTCACACTCTCCACACCACTCATTTACCGTCTTGCTCGATCGGACGCTGGAAAAAAATGATTCCATGGGAAGAAAACCAGAAAGAAAATTGCCAGTGAAATTCTACTTCTGTAGAACATGTTTTGTGATGTATTGAAAGGATAAGTAAATAGACAATACTCAACTAAAACTATTTGTTGTCGCAACACTTGACCGATACATAGCGGAAATGAATTACGTAGAATTGGAGGGAGCGTTTCCAGGAATCCGATTACCATCGGAACTCGTGGATAGGGGCAATTTCTGACTGCCTATACGCTTGGTGTCCAACCTTGTATAGTAGCCACAATTGGGAACTCTAATCAAGACGGCGAGCCCAGAAAGGTGTTGAACTTAGTAGTTACGCTGCCTAAAGTTTCCTCTGACACTTTCTCTGAGAGTTAGCTACAGTGCTCAATTACTTCATCTCACTATTTTGAAAGACGTAATTCAATGCCTCAAGTTACAGTCGAGTCTCATTGTGAACCAAATGGTAAAATAGTTGGAAGTTAAGATTCCACGGAATCCCCGAACCCCGAAACTCGTCCAAAAAAGCGACGTCAGCACATTTTCAAAATATGCGGTGTATTTGCGTAAATATACGAATATATCGGATACTTTCATTGAAAAGAAACACCGTCCTAATTGTTCCATGCCCACTCGAGCTGACTCATAAATCACTTTCAAGTTTGCTCCGAGCCAGTACGGTGGCTGTTTCTGGAATTGCAGGGGTATTTCCGGTCCGGGAACCGGTTGATTCGGAGGTTCGTCGTTATGTTTTCAACAACGGGCTCCGCTGTCTGGCACACCGATACCTCGGTCGAGAATTGGTTTTTCTCTTACACTCACTGAGACGGCTTTGTTGAACGCAATCGAACAGAAGCAATGTATAAATGAAGCTTTTCTTTGTGTTCAGCTCAGAAGTACCGAACAATTACCACCAGTAATAGAGCATATGCTTGAAAAATGGTGTGTAGGTAGGTCTATGGAGAAGACCACGCCAGTCTGCCACAGTAATGGTTAAACCAAGAGAGAACTGTTGTCACATACAAATGGTACTTTTACAGACACTCGTCTCATCAACCCATGGCTGTGTTCGCCACTTCTGTCCTGGCCTCCAACACGGTCCGGTGATCTTCCCACACCGATTCCAATAGCTCCATCCAATATACAACATCCTTCCTTGTTACTGACGACAGGTGAGCTGATTAGAAGAATAATGATGAATCTTAAGACATAAGTGAATCCTACATATTCCGAGATGAGCCACGCATTTGACTCCCATTCAATCATAGCGAGATTCGTAAGAGTTTTTGGTGAACAAAATGACTTTCCAACTAAGTTACATTGTCTGTTCCATTGTCTTTATCCTTCCTGCAAGCTTATAAGTGTCTAAGACATACTCCGAGAGTCGCACGAAGAACTGTTCATTTGACGATGTTGCTTGACTTTTGTCGAGATCGAGACTTTAATTTGGCAACAGAAAATGAGTGGATATATAAGAGAATCGTCTCTTAACAACCTTTGCTTTTTAAAAATTCTTCGCACTTATCGAAAACTGTCATTCATTACAGCATGTGGTCTGACTACGCAACCGATGGTTGGAGCCTCATCAGCAACAACGGCCGGTTCTTGCGGTGCCTTTCAAAAGGAAAATCTGCCGTCTACAATGCCAAGCCAATGCAAATCCGCTTTCTTTCCCCTGCCCTATATGCTGGAATCGAGACGATACAGCGAACCTGCTCCTCCGCCGGCTCATTTCCTTTCACAGCGTCGACGAAGTAAAGAAGGTAAATCCGTCATCGCCCTTTCTTTCTTCCTTCATTCCCTCTTGATCCAGTGACTATGACATTTGCTCCACGAGGAACACAAGCTGTTTTCCAAAAACTGAAGAGAAAAACTAGGTTCAGGCACTATTTCAGTTTCCGGTCAAGTCACATACTTGTGGGAATTTTTGCTCCGCCTACTTCAGGACAAGGAGTACTGCCCAAAGTTTATTAAATGGATTGATCAGTCCAAGGTAGGAAACTCTTCTTGATTTTCAAAGGTCATCATTATAAATAAGTTTAATAAAATATAACCTTTTTTCATGTTACTAAGCCTCTTAATGGGTTACCTACAAAGTTTCTGATCCAATTCGCTAATGTCTACTACCTCACGTAGTCGGAAGAAAAATCAGGAAAGAATTCAGAAAATAGATACGCAATAGGAAAATAATAAGAAAAATTCATGGCTTAACTCCACCTATTTTGCTCAGTTACTTTACCACAGTTGACCTGCACACATACAATACGATTACTACAATGTTCATGTAGGGCTGTGCCTACTAAGCACAACGTTGGATAGCACCTCCCACTGAGAAGGCTCCGCCCATACAGATGAAAGAAACAGACATCGAAAGCAGACTTCTTTCCCAGCCTTTCATTTCCTGTCATTACCTCACGTTTCTCCTTTCATCCATAATAATTGATCCTTCCGGAATGCGCAATGAACTCGACAGCCTCTTAAGGTTGTAGCTAGCAGGTGTGTGAATGGTTCATCTTAGAGGCTTTAGGGTAAAACAAATTAGATTCTAAGTCTCTCCGAAACGACTCTGAATGCTTACAACCATGAACTGGATCTATGCTGATAACATTTCAAGGAAGCAAACACAAAAAATCGAAATAGAAAGCTAGTTTTCAAAACTTTTACTTGTAATTTTTTTCTATCAGTGAACTTGGAAACTTGTAGCCCATTTTTATGACCACCGATCTCCTTTTTATTCTAACTACAACATACATTTCAGGGTGTATTCAAGCTTGTAGACTCCAAAGCAGTCTCACGACTCTGGGGTATGCACAAAAACAAGCCTGGTATGAACTACGAGACAATGGGGAGAGCTTTACGGTAGGTGCTGGTTCAGAAAACTTTACTAACGAATCACAAAGGTAGGAAATTACTGAGCAAGTCCAGTCAATGAGATATGTACTACCTAGTAGTGACAATTTGATAATAAGTATGGTGGTAAGTAAGTTCCCGTCGCTGTCCGGAAAATTTCCTGTTTATTTTCTTCATTTGTGATTGCCTCCCCTAAAATTTTATTAGGAAAGCACGCAAAATAGCCTTAATAAAGATCCAATCATTTGTTCCTGTCAGGAACTCAGCTTATGCAATGATTCACCCGTCCGTCTATGCTATCAGTACGATACTAATCCTTCCACATGACTCCAAAGCTCCGAAAAGGAAGGGAACTTATTCGACATAGATGGACTTTGATTCAAAATTAGTTCTCCGAATCATTTGTACGGCACCGTCACATCCGCCAGTCACTCCATTCCCTTTTCCAAACGTAATTATTGTTTATCAGTGAAGGAGCAGATTCCGATCTCAATCTATGTGATACCTAAGAATTGTATAAAAATTGTCAATAAACGACGGTTTACAAACATGATGAAAGTGATGATGGAAGTGCTTGCGACCTGGTTCTCATATACACTTTTAAACCCAACGAATAGGGACCACATTCGAATTTATCGAAGGATATCATAAAAAAGACTCTTTTTCCAAGTACTCGAAAAGTAACATACCTGGGAGAAAACTAATTAAGAAAACTGTTCCATGCCATGGTCCGAGCTCAATGCTTTTATTACCCAATCTTTACTGGTTGACTGGCATACGCCTTCAGGAGAAAAAAATAGCAGCTCCTCCGCCTTTTTTTCTTTCATATCAGGACAAGGACAAGAGGCACACAAATGAAAGAACCATGCAAAAAGATGAAAAAAAAANGAAAAGTACTGAATCTGCTATGACTTCCTTCAGGTATTACTATCAACGTGGTATTTTACAAAAAGTCGACGGCCAACGTCTGGTCTATCAATTTGTCGACGTGCCCAAAGATGCGCTACAGGCTCGTTGCACAATAGTTTTCCGATCAAGCCGTCGGCAACCGTAAACAGTAAACAATAACATTTGTTATAGGACTCACCATTTGATTCTGGCACCGATTCGGCTGGATCGGAAGCGTTCGAAGATCCTGATAGTCCAACAGCGCTCAGTGAAGAAATTCATATCAACTCGCCAACAAACACTGCATTACTGAAAGATCCAAAACTTGAGCAAGTCTAAGCCTGAACGACTTCCATTTTTTATTGTTATTTATATGTTACTGTTGTAATCTGTTATAACTGTTAATTGTCAGAATGAGAAGAATGGTAGGAAGAATGGTTCGCGAAGGCGAAGTTCTCTTCTCGTTTTGACTTTCAAGCGCTATTTCTTATGCCCACAGATAGCTTGTTGCAAGTACTTCTTAGTGATTTTCGAAAAAAAAAAGAGTTCCCGAATAGTACAATCCCTTTCGAGCTACCATACATACCACAATCCACAGATAGTGAGTATGCCCATGCAGCTTAGATGAAAAGCGGACAAATCGCGCCATGACTGGGCTTTTGCCATCAGTTTTCGAAACCATTTCTAAGTGTCCACAATAATTGCCCCGATGCTGCTTGTGATTCTGGAAAACAATGGATATCGAGCACAGTTGTTCCATTATGTAGTGGGCCCCAGAAACAAGGTAGTGTTCGTTAAATTCCTGCGCGCAAACGACTTTCCTCTTTCATACTTTTCGCTCTAGAGCGTCTGGGAGTAAAGAGACGAGGGGGTAGCGAAATTGAGGGAACTGTTCCCTCTAATTTGAAGTCAACTCCTCGAAACCTCCCCACTACAGTTCTTCTTAGCAGACTAGAAATTCAACCGTGTGCTTCCAGGTGCTATCGGCTTGACCGCTGAATGGGGATAAACGGTTGGAGGAATGTGGTGACCGCTGCCAAAACCAACTCCTTGTCTAGAGTAAAGTAGGTCCTGCATCCGCAGAATCTGATACAGGCAGCCGTGCTACAGAAACACAAAGCTGGCCAACGCATAATGCCCGGAAACTCTCAGGTTCCTTCAATTTCAAGACAAGGAGAAGCCTATTAGCATTCTCACTATTGCAGATGTTAGCAAAAACTCGGGCCCGTCCCAGATGTTATGTGGGGATATAAGTTAGATGCGCTAGCATTCAAAATTCCATTACAGTACAATAGCTGATCAAATTTCTCCCTTATCTCTTCTCGCTATGATCTATGGCATTGTTATATGACTTTAAGAATTTGCTGCTTTCATAATTCGTTCGCCCATTCTAGAAATAGATATTGATTAGGCGCGCGCACAATCGATATGACTTTCACATGACGCTTTGATGGACTGGGTCAGAAGTATGAAAGTAGCAGTGATTGCAATATTTCACTTCCTGGGAGACATTTCAAAAAGCAACCTAAGGGTTGATCAACGTGCTTTGGGACGTGCTGAGCATCGTCCGTCTGGTCACACCAGCTCTCCGTTAAAACGGCTTCATTTTGATATTGTTTTATTTTATTTATTTCATCATTTATCACTGTTTACTTATCAGCCGACGTGCTTTACTTGTATAGACCAACTGAATGGCATTTTTCATTTTATTATAAGTTAGGACCTATGATCCGATGTTGTGATCCGATGTGATTTTCTTTATGTTATTTCTGTGGCGGTTTCACTATTATTTATTGATTAAATATTCTTGAAAATAATTAGTGAAGGAAAGTTGTTTTAAACATGGCTATTAGACACTCAACGAAATCTATCTTTTAGTATAGGAAAGTCATAATCTCCGCAAATATTATAATGTTATAATTGTGCGCTCGAAAATAATCTGATGTGCCCACAAATGGTAAAGCAATGAACCAAAAAACAGAGAGAAATCTTAAAGGTGGTTTGCGGTCTCGTGGTAAGGGCGTCGTATGCATCACCTAAGGATTTAATCCCACATTGGTGACCGACTAGGCCAACCGACCCTTCCAGTCCCATCGGGATTCGTGATTTGGGGCCGAACTCATCTGGAAGAATAAAAGCCTTGACTTCTGCAACGGTTGGCCACGGTTTTTCCAAGAGGCCACCTACGTCTTCGAAACGACATCCATGAAAGTCTAATGGGGAACACACCTGGGAACGGAATGGTAGCCAGAAAAATTTACTTTTTTATATCGAGGTGATTTCATGGTTTCATGGTTTGGTATCAGTTTGGATGCTTGGGAAAATAAGATATGCCCACTATGTTTATCCAAACTACACTCTCTAATCTGTAAAGGTAGGTTCAGCAAGATTGAAAATGTCCACTTTGCGGGAACCCCCCCCCCCC
>UZAF01019915.1:4875-20951 GCA_900617895.1 Haemonchus placei | reverse complement strand
GGAATGGGCTATCGTCCCGACCTCTTCAGCCTGCCTCACATTAGCCAGGACGATAATCGGATGGTCTGTTTGCTCCCTTGTTGTCGCTCACGAAAGTCCATTCTTCGGTCAAACACCATATCCTCCTCTAACCTATTTGCTCTTCTTTTCCATCAATTTCTTCGACCTTTAGTTTATTTTGTGTAATTGAATCGTGGGAAATGCCTGCGCTTGACATATTGTCAATTTGTCTGACTATACGAACCTTTCCCTCTACTACTCTGCCAAGAATTCAGAACATCCACGTCCGCGTGTTCGTCCTTGGTTCTTTCAGTTCTTTTTCATCTCTTGTAATTGACAACTAATTTTTACAGAATTTATGTCGTTCGAGTTCGACCTTACCGCTCCATTTTTACCCGAATTCAGCACAAAGGATCAATCCGAACATCGTCATAAGATCCGACCAGTTCAGGTTCGTCGAATTGCCCTATAGTAACTTTTGGCTTAAAAAGAGTAACCTTATTGCCATGTTCACGTAATTTCGTTCCCAATGGAATTATTTTGCACTTGGCTATACATTTTTACTAGAGGAGTTGCTAAGTCGTCTACTACTTGCTGTTGTCTTGAATTAGGTACCTCCACCCGGTAGCGGTTATGGGAAGCTTTTGGGTGGCTCCCCTTGTATATTCTTAGCAAACATTCTAATAGTCCGGCGAACTCGTGGAGTTTCCATTACTCGGCGGCACTGGAAATTCACCGGCTAATGGGTTTTCTGTTGGACGTGTCTTTTAGATCTTCGAAAAGTCCCATGTTTTCCCCGTCACAGAGACGCCTCAGGTCCAAATGGGCACACTGTTTCCCTTATCTCCTCCAGACTACTCAAGGCACTCCCAATTTTTCAGTAGGTTACCGAGAGCTTTTCTGGGGACCACTAAAAAGTGGCCGGCTTGGGCATCATCCAGCATGTGGCGAAGGAGCTCAAATAAGGGCTGGGCGAGTTGTGGCGTAACTTTTCCACAAACTGCCACCCTCCACACCATGGAAAGGGTCCCTAGAGGAAGTATATCACAGCTCTACTCCAGTACCTATCATAGATCCCAATTTATATCACCATTTCGCTCCAAAACTGAAACCAAACTCAGAATGGCCCATTTGTAGTGCTCCTCACTAAGTCATCAGACTCCAAGTACATTCCTAGCTGGAGTCTAATTCAGCGCTGATCACATAATACTCTTTGCTACTCTCTGCCTTCTTCAGATCCTTGCACCCTCGCCAAGCAACGGTTTTCGGTTGAATGAAGGCGGATTAAGCTCTGTGCTTGCTCATTCGGCTATCGTCAATAAAAAGGTGGGTTAAGTTAAATCATACGACTCACCGCATTGATGTGATTTGTAAAAAGAACGAAGGAATTCTTTCCATATGGGCATTTCTTTTCATTGTGCAGATGTTGGTGGAACCGCACCCCAAAGAGTTTGTTATGACCTTTCTTTCTTCATGAAAAACGAACATTCTCAAAATATAACTCATTAATAGGCTTGCTTTGTACGCGTAGGCAAAGGTCGTTGAAATGGAAGTCAATCAAAAGCTACCAAGGGGGAGAAAAGGACATTTTTCATTAATGATTTCATTATTTTCTGACCACCTCTCATATACTCGCCAGTGTCTCCCAGAAATTGAAAGCATCGAGAACCTGGAAAGGGAGACCAGCGAGTGACACAGCGATTGTACCCTTGCAATATGAATTTGCAATGAAAGTTGCGGGTAAGTAATCGGGTAGCCATCAATTTTCCCTTTCGTGGAGAGTTGATATTTTTCTTAAAATTGACCTACGCTCTGTTCCTCAGATATTTACCTATCAACTAATCTAGTCATGTGACTCCTACAACAAGTACAGAGCAAAGCTCGTGGAAACTCAACCAAAAGCCTCAGCCTGCCCGTCCAACTGCAACTGACCAATTGTTCTCAGCTAGTGGATGATTCGATGAATTTCGAACTCCATCCCCTATGATTCCACTTTGAAGTAGTTGGATAGCTTTCACAGCTCTTAACAATCGTAAGGAAAATGTCGACAGTCATCGGATTGCTGCAACCACGATTCACAAAAATATACGGAGTGCTCAATTTCCGTACCCCTGCTTAGGGCAAACCTCGAATGGGAGTTTCCTGTAGTTCCAATCTTTCCACTACACGTACATGATAGCTTTCCAGTTTAATAACTTCTGAAAGGCTTCCGTATGGAGGAAGGCGACACTTTCGAACCGCCATGCTATCACATATTTCCTATTGTCCATTCTGGTAATAGCCCTTTGAGACAACCTAGTATCGTCGCTCAATCAGAGAAAGCGATGTGGCCATAGGCTGCTTCTACGAGAGCTTTTCTTACAAGATCTTTAAGAATATAAAGTAGGGTTGTTACGCTGTTTTCCAAGACTGGTTTGAGAGAAATGGTTGAGGAAAATGCTCTCGAATTCTTCTTCATCAAGTGTATATGAAAACATCCTGTCTCTTAAAAGACCTTCTAATGAAGTGTCCTTTGCAAAGCGGAACTTCACAGTTTCCAGCACGACAGAAAAAGGCAAATGAAGAGGTTTTATAGTTGTACTTTGGACAATAGATTCGGTCTTGTACTTTTGGTTGGCACAAAACTTAGGAAAATACGTCCCACGAGAATCTCCCAGTGAATTCGAGAGTCTCTGCTTATTCTGAGATGAAGGTGACGGTGCTAGTGGCACAGCCATCCATAAGTTTGAAAACTGAGGTGATGGCGTTGTCAGAAAACTGAATTACTGGCTTTCCAAAACTGAATTCCTTTCGTTGTTGGGCGTCAAAGGTTGCTTGAAGAGTTTGTTGACAGCCAATGATCGGTTCTCCGCATTCTCACGACTTGGTTTCAAAAACACTCTTTTGCAAACGAATGTTTACCACTTGTTTACTTGCTTATTTACCTTTTTTCTTCAACTAGATCATCTTTTATTGATTAATTGTACGAAAAGTTCCGGACACATCGTCTCTTACGACTTGCACTATGCCCTTGCCCATGTCTAATGGTCACTCAGTGAGAATGCTAATGAAATTTGTATACTGAGTGTTTTCTAGTCACTTCCTGGTAGCAGATCTGTTCGTAGAGAGTCAGAAGGCCCGGAATTTGGGAAACGATGAAATTTTCCCGAATCCAAGAGTTCTATGGAATCGGAGAGTAATCGGTTTTTGTCGTTCTGTTCGTACGGATCTCAGACAAAATTAATTCTATGGGCTTGCCAGTCAGGCTTTCAAAGAATTCCCAGCAAGTGCCCTCAGGCCTTCAATTACCATTAAGTAAGCATAAGATAAATCCTAGCCAAATACTTTTTGTTGACCTTCAAATGCCTCGCTGATCCCCTGATTATCCCATGAACGAACCAATCCAAAGTCGTCCTCTCTGCCAACGCTTTGTCTGTCACCTAATTAATCTAATTATAATTATTCATTCTCCTCTCATTTGTGAGGTTGGACCAACTCCCATGGTACGAGTTTTACCCTAAGGTGTTTCACAAAGCAACTAGTCTTTGATAAATTTCAGATCTACGTCAATTTTTCTTGGTTAGTGTGCGAGGCGAACCAGGGCGTTTCAGTTCCCGATCGGTTCCACAAATGGATTTTCGATTTTCGGGTTTTTTCTTCTGATGTGCTAGTTTCCATATTTCCGCCCTAGTGCTATTCGACAACAAAGGATGGGACAATTGCTGGAAAGGAATTGTCGAAGAATTTTTCGAACCACTAAAAGATGCCGTACAGAACCTTTTGTGACACGCAAGTAGCTCGCGCCTGTTTACCTCTTCGAGGCCTGCGATGATGAAAGGAATTGGCAAAACCGCCGTTCTCACCTGCTCAATCACTTGACAAAAACCAAATTTACTACGAAGAAAACCCAATTTTCAATCTATTCATCAATCAAACGACTCCTTTCATCAAGCGCTCCTTGGCATGGCATGGCTGCTACGTGACACGAATCTATTTCTCACGAAAAATGCTCAATTTAAATGCATCAACCAGAGTGTTGTCAATTTTTAATAGGATTTGCTTTGAAGGCTTTAATAAATAATGCTGTGATGTACAACATCCACCTAACGGCGGGTGCCATCCTCGAAGAAGACTCCACCGTCGATCGCACAATACTTGGGGCAGATGCCCTTCTCTCCAGGTTGTCCGTCCTGACCAGGATGACCAGGTTGTCCAGGTTCTCCATCTTGTCCAGGTGCTCCAGGTTCTCCATCGGGTCCTTTCGGTCCAGGCTCTCCTGGAGCGCCGTCAATTCCATTACTTCCTGGAGGTCCGGGTGGTCCTTGTGGTCCTGGGCTTCCGGGAGTTCCGGGTGGTCCAGGTACAACAGGCTCTGACTTGGCAGGCTCTCCTGAAAAAACTCATTAAATTTCGGCATCTAATAGTGGTGAGTACGTTACAGTTAGTAGCTTCCTCACATAAAAAAGTATGGAAAAAATTGACAAATGTCTGTATCAACTGACCAGGCTCTCCAGGTGCTCCAGGGTTTCCGGGAGGTCCAGGAGGTCCTGGTGGTCCCTTTGGCCCAGGCTCGCCAGGTGGCGCGTCTTGTCCCTTTGGTCCAGGTTCGCCAGGTGTTCCATTGTCTCCAGGAGGTCCGGGAGGTCCAGGAGGTCCCTGAGGGCCTTGTGGGCACTCTGGGCAGGGTGGCGGCGTCACAGGCTCGCACGGTGCCTGTGGTGGTCGGCCGGGATTTCCTGGCATACCCGGAGCTCCGGGCTTTCCTGGTTTTCCCGGCTTTCCGGGTGATCCAACTGGTCCCATCGGCCCTGGAAGACAGCAACCGTTGCATTGGTCGCTGTAGCTACTCCTAGTCGTTCTGTTCGCAGCTACGGGCAAATCCTTGATGGAGTACACGCTAGACCACACATCCTTCGCTGAGCCCTGAATGAAACATGTTTAGAAAATGATTGCAGTTACAATCATTGGTTATCACCGTACCTTACACATGGTCAGTTCGGAATGCAGTTGCGAACGGACGTGATGGACATAGTTATAGACCATTGGAAGGGTGATACACACGGACAGGACGGCGACGGCCGAAAATGTGACGGCTGCATAGCCGACGAAGCGATAGGCCTTGATCTTCGAGTCGATATCCATGCTTGACCGACTCTTACAATCGTTTTCTTGGCTTTTATAGTTGTCATCCACCTGCCCCGCCTATCAAGCACTTTTTTCCCTACATCGGATCGAGATCCGAAAATCGCAATCGTCACCCCCTCCTTCACCGCTGTTGTTCGCGTCAGCTCGGCTGACGGACAACCATGGGGATGTGGTAGGCTATTCGCAGTGCGTAACACTGACTGGGAACAACTCAAATAGTACACTCAAGAAGATTACTCAATAGAGCCCGATCCAAGTTACTCTGAAAACACTTGGGCAACTCCCAGACTCGAAGTTCCCACATTCCGTGGGAAACAGAAAGGTTTCTCCGTGATATCGCGACTGAACTTCAGAGGATCAAAGGTGACCTAAAGTATGATGCATAAGAAATTACTTATCCTAAATCATTTTACAAGGGAATTGCTTCAATGACAGAGCTAGGCATCCCTATCGATAAGAACTTGTTGCAGCTTAGCCTTAAGAGATTTCGATTTTCCCGCAGAAAAATCTGGATCTGACCGATGGAATGCAGAAAATTCATGGACGAACGCCATCGAATTGGCTGGGACTTAGGTAGTGGGGGAATTCTAGTGAGAAAAATCTCCAGAAGGGGTGGATCTTTATCATGATAAAAACATTGTTTTCAGGTTGTCATCATCAGTGTCGCAGGAGCATTCCGGAAAGGAAAAAGTTTTCTGCTCAACTTTTTTCTCGAGTATTTGTATTGTCTACAAAAGTCACAACAGGTGAGTTCTTCAATTAATCGTTGGGAATTTGCAAAGATCTGATAGCAACAACCTCTTTATAATTTGCAACTACTTTTTTATTACTCTGAACGATTATCGCCTGTTTCTGTTGGTTCTTCGTGGAAGTATCTCTCAGAACCTTCAAATTCTCACCACAAGCTAACCCATGAGATCTTTGAGGAATTTTGATGATTTTTCGGCATACGAATGTCCTAAGTTTCTTTTGTTAATCGATCCCTCCTGAGGGATGAACGTTAACATTCGACTTCCACTCGAAATCGTAGTGAGGTAATGAATGCGTATGTGGCTTACATAATGACCTGCGAAGGCTAGCCAATTCACAAATCAGTGCTTTTATCCCCCCAGACGAATCTGGTGCCAATTAACGGACCACGGAGTGGTGCATGTTTGGTTGACCTAGGCGGGCATTGATACGGATTCCAGACTGTACCCATCCGTTTGTGATAGTGCACTACTTGCCACTACACCTCCTCCTTTGCCTTGGCATACGACAAGGCTTGTAACAAGAAGCGATGATCAGGTCGTTGTTCTTGTGTTGAGCATATAGGTAGTGTTTGATGCTTCCCATATAGGAAGTTTTATGGACTTGGCAGATTGCGTTACAGGGAGTTAAGGTGAGAAGTCACTGTTTACGAGAGTCAGTCATCGGAGCAACACCATTTATCTGAGTGATTAAGGTGAATAGATGGCATTCGAGCTTTTAGTCATCTATTAAGGATTCATTATGTTCAGGAATAATCTAAAACTCCGCCTATTTTTATGATAAAAGTGAAATTAGTAATCTTATAACCACAAATTCTCAGCCAGTTGTCAAAGGGAATTCAAAAACTGGGCCTACCCACTTGCCGGGAGCATTTCCCGTGTTTTTCGTGGAACTTGGAAGGTTTCAGGAGCTTTCAAAATTGTGACGGGCGTAATGTTCGTATTTAGCACACACGACTGCCTCTTTCAGCATGTTTTCGCCAAACACCGACTTGACTTGAATGCAAACGGTGGGACGCCCATAGCTCTGCAATTGTTACATAGCTTATGAAATAGCTCGTTCCAACAGGGGCTCGATGTATCAAGAACAAATCAAGCACTACTATCGGGTTTTCTCAAATTTCAGTTCATCATAATTCAAACAGATGAAGGGGGCTTCGTACCGAGAGACCCTTTGATTTACTAAATGATCCCAATTTATCAAGTGAATGTGAACTTTGAACGAGGTTAGATTAAGATAGTTGGAGGCCACGCTTCTTCACATAGGTGTCATTCGCAGTCGCCATGATGAGACTTGATCAGCGCGCACAGCAACCCGGGTGGTCTTAGTCTTCCATCATGTCCAGAGCTCTAGCACTTCCTCGACCACCGATGGGCCGAGATGTTTTTGTCGACTGTATGCTTCTTTTCCTTTTCTCTTTTCGGTCAGTGTTGATTTTGGTAGGAAGAAAAGAAGGCAAAAATGCAGTTGTTCGAGGAGGGACTATCGCTGTTCTTCAACAAGAATACAGCACAAAGAAGTAGGGTCAACCGACCACACTTATGCTTGGAGACATTCTCTGCTGAGTTTTTACCTGAGCCTTAGAAAGGATGAAGCACCGAAGTGGGTGGAAAAAGCTGGGATGGGGATGATTTAAGCGTTTATTGGACTCGCCCACACCGGTGGATGGTCTCTCCCTTTTGAGACGTAGGCGAAAAATCATATTCTTCTGACTAATAAGAAACGTTCCCCAGCACTATGGGCTCGCATATGGGCCACGTCAGCTACCCAACCTTCCGCGCTCCGGCGCTCGATGCTGGAGAACAACGGCGGCTTCCCTCATCCTATCTCTCAACTACATTTTCACTGAAAGGAATTCAATTAACAACAAGCGGTAAGTAAGAGAGAAAACATACTGTCATGATAAAGCATCGGTGCTCAGTAAAATCGCTGACAATGAGCATCGGGATACGGCTGTGTCAGGTTCCCTAGAAATATGTGCACTAAAGTCATAGCAGTGCCCCTGAGGTATTACCGTAGGGCGCGATTCGGAATTCGAAAGCACCGAGTGGATCATGTTCGCGTGAATTGTGCACGTGTGGGTAGTTCGTGCCATTTCCACACAGGTATGAGAACTGCAGGCGGCAGATTCGGGTTTAGATATCACCTCGGTATTCATGCTCACCCATACCTCTTTCTCACTGCAAAAGTTTGCGTTAAATACTTCGTTTGCAATCGTTTTTCTACAAAGCAGTATTTTTTTATCAAAGTATTTTATGGAATTTCATTCCCTCTTCAGTATTTTCGTGTCGCACATTGTGGACTATTATCGGTCTTCGTTACTTTGCGATGCCTTTAATGACTTTTTCCCTCTTCTCCATGCTCGATCAAATTATGAAGCTCCTTGATTCCATCAGTTATGCCGACCTTCTCCACTCCACTACGACACTACCATCTCATGTGCCTCACTTGCATCATAGTTTTCTCTTTCTGCCATCAGGATGGAAACTGATTGCTCATTTCCGTGACATTAGTGTACACTTTCTGGTTAGTCTATATCAAGAGACACCCACTAGGTTTCTGATTCAACATAAGATTAGAGGGAAAGTCTCACAAGGTGGGCGATTTATAGACAAAACTTCAGTTTCGTACGGGACTCGTACTCGTACTTGGGCTTTCCGGGCACCGTGCTCTATCCCTTGCACTACCGAGACCACCCTTGCTCTCACCTCAGAGAGGAAGAAATACATACAGGGAATATCGTTTCGCACTCCAGCCTAAGTCAAGACTTCTAAAGTTGGAACAAAACCGTGTTTCAAATTATTCCTGATTTCCAACATATGAAATACACGTTTCCTTGTGCGAATTTATTTTCCACCAATAAGGGAACTCCGCTTCGTTCGCGTGTTCATCGAAACCGATTTCCCTTCTTTGCTATGTGACCACCGCTCTTCAGTTGCTTTATCACGTAATGCCAAACTTTGGGAGACTTATATTTGGAGGGACAAAAGGAAGGACAGGCAAAAAAACAAGTCACTCTATTTGTCTTATGCAATAACTAATTATTCGATCTGCTTTACATTCGAACCTTCTGGCCACAAGTTTACCACGTTGTGATTTTGGCCAGTTTTCTTACACTTTATCAAGTCGGATTGATCTGTTGCTCTTCTCCCTTATCCTATCCTTCCTTGTAAATGGACCGGCCCAAGCCAACCGAGTCGTTCTCCCTCTGAGGTCGATTAATTGCTTCCAGACTCGTCTAGGAGGACAAAAGCACTAACATGGGCTAACTACCACAATTCATTCACACGCATTCATCACCCCTCTACGATTCTGAATAAAATTACAAATGCGGGGCACTTCTTTCAGACGGGATTGATAAGCGTTCGAAAACTTTGTTAAGTGCCTTTTTTGACCTTTTACCTTTGTATTTTGAGCAGTCATTTGGAAAAATATAAAAGCCACCTAGCTCAAGCCTTAGAACTGGTGTCTAGTAGTGTGAATACTGTCTTAATGGGAAACTTTCAGAGTGACGCTCCCTTGGAATGGTTGACAGACGACTGCCAATTGCACGGATTCCACTGGCGGGCAGGAGCAAAGCGAGATACGGTCGGTGTTTGGGTGTGGGGCGAGCCGATCATGATTGAAGCAGCTTCTGGAGAGATGTACGCCGTGCTTCTGGTTCAGTGCCTTACATATTTGTCTCTACCAACCTATTCAAGACGATTAGCCCACTTACTCACCCTCTTTAGATGGACACTCAAGGAACGTTCGACAATACGTCCACCTACCAGCAATGCCTAACTATTTTTGCCTTGTCCACCATAGTCAGTTGTGTGCAGGTGATGAAGATTCTCAATTTCTCGGGTTTGATTTATTCGTTGTTTGCTAAATGGATTGAGTGGAACGAGTGCTATTCATTCAGATTTACAACGTGGTCGATAACATACAGGAAGACGCCTTGCAGCATCTTTCCTTGTTTGTAGAGTACGGTCGTCTGGCCATGACGGAAGCTCAACGTTTCGGCAAACCATTTCAGGTGATTTTTGAAGCGTCGTGAAGAAGCGTTGCCTTCTGTGTCAATAACTTTTTCAGACGCTCGTCTTTTGCGTCAGGGATTTTCGGAATCCAGAAGAATATGGCTATGGTGAGGAGGGCGGTAGCAAGTTCTTGCAGCAAGTTCTTAAGGTTGGTAGCATCAAACCATTCGGATCAGTAAATGGTTCCGTCCCTGGGATGTCCAATGGACAGGTCACAGATGTCTTCTACGTTTTGAGAGCGTTCCTTTCTTAACGCCATAATTCTTTTGGATTCATGCTAATAAGTTATTTGGCTTCTTGGTCTTACAATGCAATCCCTTCCCTCCTTCATTTCAAAGTCAGCCTCGCAGGGTGGTGGCAGTACTGGGTGAAATGGTCTCAAGGTCGAGGTTTTTACGGACGATGAAATGATAAGAAAAAAGTGACTAGAAGTCATTTCAGGATATTCAAATAGAATTTGGCCATTGCTTTGTATGGCGCTTTCTGAAAAAATCGGTCTAGTCGATTGACCAATGAGTGGAGTGGTTCTGTCTTTTCAGGTCACCCCCGATCAACCAGAGGAGCTTCGGAGTGTTCGGGAGCAGCTGTCCGATTGTTTTGACCACATCTCATGCTTCCTACTTCCTTATCCCGGTTACCGCGTAGCCGAGCGGCAATCCTTCAGAGGTCATGTGAAAGGTAATCATAATGCGAAAGAGTTGTTTCATCTGCACAGATTCATGCCTTATCACTCCTTCCTTCCAGATCTCCGGCCGATTTTCCGTGAGGAGATGAAAAAGATGGTCCCCGCTTTACTGAATCCTCATGCTCTTCAACCAAAGTATATCAACGGAAAACCGGTCACCTGTCGGAAACTCGTGCAATACTTCAAGGTGGACATTTAGTCCAAATACCTGATAAGGTGCAAGTAACACTTATTTCAGGAATATGTGAACTCGTTCGACGGTAATACTGTACCTGTGGCAAATAGTATTTTGAATGCAAATGCAAAACTGATCTGTATAGAAGCAGCTCACGAAGCCAAAGTTGCCTACTGCCGAGGAATGGATCGAGTTAGTTGTTTCGGCTCTTCTTTCTTACATAATTTCGCATAGTCTCTTCAGAGGTCTGCTAATGAAGGAGTTGACGGATTTTTTTTTGTGATGAAGACGTGGGTAGCAACGGGCTAACTAGGGGATGTTGAACTACACTGATAATGATAATGGCAGGGTGATAATCGATCGCTATGCCGCGCAGTAAGACTAGCTATGTAGCCAAGAATCGCAGCACGCTAGAAGCGGATATCCACGAACATAAGGCCCATATCACGAGCAACGTCTGATCGGTGACCCTGTTTGCAGCACCCACTATAAAATACAGGAAAAAGATCACCTTCCGTGGAGGGCACGAGGCGAAGCCTTCCTTCTTGAAAAAGCCTGACCATCCCGCTATTGACGGTTCTGGTGTTCGTTTGACGTCCAGTAACTGCCTTGGTCCAACTGCCATCATCATGGCGTGTCCGACCCACCTGGTATTCGATTCCTTGGCGTAAGCAACAGCCTCGTGATCCTCGTCAGAGCTTGGAATTTCGTATTCTCTTCGGCACTCGCGTGTGTAGTAAATTTCCGAGAATCAACCTCCATTCATAGTATTCTGCCAATCCTATCAAGAACGACACTTGTGAAAACTTCGTAGGTTACAGACAAAAGGCATATTGGGCGATAGCTACGAATGTCGTCGAAATGTTTAGCATCTACGTCGGGGGAGACTAACACGATGTGTTACTGTAAAGAAAGGAAGATGCACACTTTTTTCTTATAAAGTCCCAAAAACTTGCGAATTTTGTGGCATTTTTGCTCTAAATATCTAGGGATTGCTTTATCACATTATCTGTCCACAGTTATCATGAGCCTCCAGACAATTATACCCCGAATATTTGTGATAGGTTCGAAAGCGCACTACTCATAGTCCACTCCATAACATCGATTGTGTGCTATATGTAAGGAAGAAATACAGCAAACGAACTGATATGAGACTAGCATTCGCCTAGGCTATTGGAATGAATATCAGTGATTGAAACACAAGAGGCCCTCGATACTTAAGCGAACCCATTCCTCAAGAAAAGCTTGTTCAACTCCGGCTCTCTTTCCCATGTTTAGGTCCACCAATGATCAGCGTGACCAGCAACATTATTTCGGATGAATGTACTGGTTCCTCTTCAGATTGCGAGCAACGTTTACAGCGCTTCTTCTTCAGATATGGTGTATTCTTCTCCTTCTTCGCCAGACATGTTTTCCGGAACACATAGAGTTCCTAGACTTCTGATCCCGATTAGTCCCCGAAAAGCTATGCTCGGTTTTACGACAGCACTTACTTCCAACCATTGTTGCTGTTTTTCTACGCAAATTCAGGAGGGGTTCGATCTGTAAAAGCGGATATGGTGTGTTCCTCATAGCTTCGCACACAGTGGAACTGCTTTATTTGGCAGCACTTCAGACCGTCGCAGAGGGACATCACCTTATCGAGTGTGTCATTGCTTTTGCATGTGGCCATCCTGATAATATACGCGGCGAACTCGACTCGGAGCTACAAAATATGTCTTTAGTCTTAGGAAGAATAAATATTTCAGATTAGTATTGAGATAGCCTGCATTCCACGAGCTTCTTAGGCCTGACTTATTTTATATCATATTTGCATATTATCCTGATTTCAGTCAACAGTGGGTTCACGAATGATGCCCGAGAAGCGATTGCTCGAAGCCCACATCAAGCACGGCATCACTGCACTGAACATCTATGACAAATGCCCGAAATTTGGCTCAGCTGAGACCAGAAACCGCCTCTTGGAAAAACTTCAAGAAGACATCAATGTGAGTGAATTCTGTGTGGAATATTCGGAGGGAGGAAATTTCTCAGAATGTTTAGGCCGAATTGGAACGGTATAAACGGCTCAATGCTGCGAAGAAAGTGACCGGATGTGCTTCCGCATTGACGGCTTGCGGTGACAGCGCCTTGCTTGGTGTCGGTTTGGGAGCCGCCGCTTCTGGTCAGTTTCTCAGTTGGTTTGGTTTATAGAAGATTGAACACTAAGTCATGTTCCTGTTGGAACTGTGATTCTTGGGAAAATTATATCGATTAGAGGAAGAATTGTATTGAAGTATGAACGACGTCCATCTTTAATTCAATCATTTCGAATTGAGGTAGATTCTATATCCTGTGGCCCAACCGTAGCACTAGTGAAAGAACGATATGCGAGTTACGATACACGCACTTAGTTGGCCAGCAGTCGTTGGTCACTTTTTCGATTTCTCCGATTCCACACAGACACCAAGAAAGCCAATCTAGTGGGAGGGGGTGGTTCTATCGATAACGTTCAGCGGAATAAAGCATAGAAATGGTCTTCTAGAACAAACGAATTCCAACGATATTATTCTCGTCTCTCTTCCTGCAAAACACACGCTAAAGTAATCTTTGCTAGGGGGCAATAACTCTGTCAGTGAATTCGAGAACTAATACTGAAGGGGTCTTTCGAAAGGCCTTTGTATGCGTGGAGAGAGCTGTCGACTCTCCTCCTGACACCTAATTCGGAAGTTTCAGTACAGCTATCATGTGAAAGCTAACGACTATTCTTCTGTTCTTCGACTTCTGATCCCGATTAGTCCTAACTGAGCGATTTCCGAAGACCTACTACTTTCAGGAACTGTTGCCGCCACAGTTTTGACGCTTCAAACTGGGCTTGTAAGCGCAGGTATGTGATGTCTTGATAATATCCTATCTATTCTATTAATTCAGCATGTTAGCTCTAGAAGTGCTATGGGAAAATGATAACGATAGAACAACTAGAAAAGATATTTAGCTGTTAGACGTAAGCAGAGAAATTACAGGTATTGTTGCAATTCCAATTTCTCTTGCCACACTGCTCATCATTTGGATATACGTGTATTCGAAGCCTCATATCGACCATTGTATGGATAAGGAACCTCAATAGCATACAGCTCACTCGTATTTTGTCTTTGCCTCTATTCCTCACTCTCGCGGTTGTGATTTTAATGACCTTTGGCTTGTCACTTTAACGTTTCACTACAGTTTCCTCGGTGCTTCATTATTGTGCCTTTGAAATAAATATTCATCACGTACTCAGATGATTTCACGTCTTTCTAAGTACACCGAGCTCAAAGCAGTGAAAATGTAAAGGAAATTAGTTCAGCAGTAATCGTCAAGGGAGAGACTGTTAGTGTCCAACTTGATTACTCTGAAACACTTGCAACATTGGAGGCAAACTCATCCTATTGACCGGGCTTAGAAAAAAAAAAACGGAAGCTTGCTGTCTTCAGCCGAATCGGCTTGCTTTTCTCTCCCCCATTGTAATAGGGGAAGTTTTCAAACGATTCTTCATACTGGAAGTAGAATACTCTTAGAAGGAGCAATAAACTTTTAGAGCTATTTTTAGAATAACATTGTGGCTACTCTAACGTTTACATTTCAGCCATCTTAAGAACCTCTTCATCGTCAAGAGGTCAACCTTCAGAACTATTAGGCTGAAAACGGGATTAAACTGTATTCGGGCGAGATAGTAGTTGCTAACGCCTTCATTTCATAAGAATGGGAATAAGAAAGCTCGACTCGAAATGAGGTGTTGGAAGGGGTATCGTAAAGCTACGTACTGTGTATCACCCACCATTCATCAGTGCTGCGGCGTCAATTTCTGTTATTATGAAGATCAATTGTCTATTGTTCCAACTAAAAGTGATAGTGAGGATCAAAGATTCATCGTCGCTGCTTGTTTTATTTGTTGATCTCTGCGCCCTAGAAAAGCATGTGATTATAAAAACTGATCATGAAAGAAATACAATTTGCACCCGAAGGCGGCACCGAGGCCACAGCCATCTCGAGTATTGACTGGGATACTTACTTTCTCGAGGACCATGTTCGCTGGCGAAAGCAGACGAAGAAACTTGCCCCAGGTTTATCTTTGTATTGTGGCGATGTTGACAGCGTAATCGGCTTTGGCGTTCCTATTGTTATCACGTGGAATAAAGTATTTCTTGACATTGACATACAGTTATAGGGAACGCTTAAGATTGCTACATCTGAAACCCTTGATTCTGAGGCGAATCGAGAATGACTCAACTTCGTTATTTCAAATAGAATTTCGAAAACTGGTGCTGTGCTGAGACCAATTAAGTACTGGATGTTTCGACCCAGCAGTGGTAGGTCAAGTAGCTTCAAGGTACATCATGCAAGGATCATGTCTCAAAACTATGCTCTACTATTCAACTTTTTCTTTCGTTCGATAAGATGGCTCAGTCATATTCCATGTGAGCTTCTAGTAATATCCAGAGAATAGAACGAACTCAGTCTGCTGGAAATGTTGAGATTAGACTACTGATAACCAAGTTTTTAGGAATGTTGATAATGCGTTTGTCGATTTTTCTTTCTCAGTGGCTTGTTGCGGCCGCACAATATACCGGACTGGGGATGGATATTATATTGATGCTCTCGAGAGTAGTGAGTTGCAGTTCTACTGTGAGGAACCAGTGGATAATCGTCGTCCTTCGATACCTTTTATTAGCGAACTGCGGTGAATGTCACTAACAGGGCCGTCGCACAAAAATAGGTACTATACGGCTTATCACATAGCATGCTCTACCTTCCCAACCTTTACGCTTCATTGTACTTTCCTTATCAGTACTGCTCATTTGGTCAGCCAAACTACTATGTACTGCCATCTATTTCGCAAAGTGAGGGGCGAGTATGTTTTGGATTAAGTCCCTTAAAAAACTCTTCGCAAGTGCGAGTCTACAGGTATGCTTCAAGCAATACTAAGGTCTGGGTCTTACGCCCTGGGTTCGTGTTTAGAGGCAGCCACTTTGGCCCGCCCGGGAACAACTTCGGTTGGCTGCGTTGCCCAGACTGAACTGCACTTCTGTGGCCGGCATTCAGTATTAAGTCAAACATCTATCTGTAGGTAGTCACTACCTACTTGAGTCCCTGACACACAGAGGGCAGTTATTAGTCGTGTACTGATCTTCCTGGGACGTCTTTTTGTGTACGGCAGGCCTGAGATGCTGGAAGCGCGATTCCTTTATTTCTTTCCTTTTTTCACAGCTATTATACAGTTTAGCGCTTGTTTTTTTGTTTATTTTTCGTCTGGACAACTTGTCCAAACTAACACCTTCTGCCCTGTTGTAGCGCACCATTGAGT
>UZAF01019914.1:8068-20956 GCA_900617895.1 Haemonchus placei | reverse complement strand
AATAAATGTGAAATTTGAGAAGTAGGTGTTTGTCGATGAGAAAGTACAGTATGCAAAATATTTCGCCCTAATGAAAAGCAAACTTAAGTGCTCATTTTTGGGTTAGAGAACTTTAGGTTTAGGCTCTCAGGGATTCAGGCAGTAGCTAGAGCAACTGTATTTGTTGCCAGTATTCGAATTATGAGTTCATACTGGTTATATTCAGAAGCCGCCGCTCGTTTACTGTAAATTAATACTGGCTACCAGCTGGGCAAAGGTGGGTAATGGTGAGTGGCGTACAGCCACACATGCATGGCCCGATGATCGAATCTCCGATCGACATTCGCCAAGTTACCAAGCCTTCCTCAATTCCTTCGTCGTCACTCAACGGTATTAGAACATTTAGCAAGATAAAGGCATTGACTTGTATATCGGCTGGCCAATACAAGTCATTGTACAGGCCTAACATGCATCCAATCGCCACTACGGTTTTGAATGGAAGTCGAAACGGGGCGCATCCTTCAGACGAAGTATGGCACTGCCCGAAAACATCGTCCTCTGCCCTTATCCTTTGATAACTAGTTGAAAATTCAAATTGAATTCTTAAAATCAGCTCGATCGAGTAGGTTAACCACAGAGACCTTTCGCTCGCTAAGCAACCATTTGTAGGGCTCCCCCGCTGTTATTTGGATTCCACATCGACATGCTCTACGGCATGATGAAATGAAGTCTGGGAGAAGGGGTGCAATATTTTTGCTCGGCTGAATTCCCATATGGGATTCGTCCTAGCACATTTGAAGCAGCTCGCACGAAACGAATTGAATTGGAACTCGTTTGGTGTTACTCAAAACAACTTTGCAAACCTCTAGTGGGTAAACCAACCTCGTTTGTCAGCTAAGGGTTACGTCTAACAAACATTTTATTCTTTCAACGGTCTAATTTATTTTCTTTTTGTGAAGAAACTTGTAGTTGTAGTACACCACTCTTCTACTGCTGCGGAAGAAATGTATCAATGCCAAAGTACAAAGATATCAAAAGGAAACCGCAAAAGAATGCCATAGAGAGCTGGAAAGGGACGTTCAGCGACTGAAAGCCGTAATTCGAACTTTACAACTTCATAGGCTGTCTGAATGGTAGATATGCTGAGAAAATTCCACCGAAGCCGTGAATTTTAGACTCGTTAGCCTGATACTGAATATACCAGTCCACTCCATAAAGGATAAGAGGATAAAGTTTGTGGCATTAATCAATCCCGTCTGAGGGATGCGCCCCCGCATTCGACTTCCTTCAGAATCGTAGTTGCGTATTGAATGCGTGTATGGCCTATACAATGACTTGCGGTGGCCAGCCGATGTACAAGTCAGTGCTTTTATCCTCCCAGACTAGTCTGGTACCAATTTACGAACCCCGGTGGGATGGAAGGCTTCGTTCGCCTAGGCGGATCCCGATCCGGGGTTCGAACCCCTGACCGTGCGCCAATTGCCACTCCACCACCTTCGCCTGTCCACTCCATATTACTTCAAATGTTTTCGCCTCTGTTTTTTTTTCATTTAATGATTCCTAAATACTATATTTTTATTCTTATTTATTTCTATTAATATTTACTGTATATTGATTGACTTTGGACAATTTTATTGACCACCAGGCTCGCGCGTAAGGTGAACTAGCATCAGAGAGAAATATGGTTCTAGGCTCAAGTGCAACTCTATGAGCTTGAAAATAACCGTCTAAACAAATAAATAAACAAGTGAATATTCGAGTTGATTAACAAAAAAAAACAAAGAGCCAATAAGAAGTTTCCTTGTTAAGTTCGTCTCAGGTGCATAATTAGGGGCATTGTAGAGCTCAGTAAATAGGTAATCAACAAGTAAACAAATAAATGGACGTGATCTGGTGATTCAAGAGGGACGTGGATGAACTAATTATGCGCACAAAACGTTGAGACAGAGTAGGAACACACTATCAAATGACTCGGTGAATAAATAAATAAATAAACAATAAGAATTTAGAATAATTCTAAACAGTTTATAATTCAATTCTTTATGAGGCACATTTGAAGAGTTGAATTCGAAATTAATTGAATACAACAAAGAAGTAAACAAATAAAAAAACACTGCCTTTATGAGTAATTTTAGATAGAGATCGAGCAAAAGATTTGAGCATGAAAGTTGGACAGGGAAGAGTTATATGATCCTTTGACGATTTTCTTTCATGAAGAAAACTCAAACTCAATTAGCCAGTAAATACCTCAAATAAGTAAACAGATAAGTGAAAATGATCTGTGTTAGAAGGTTTGATGGAGAACGAGCGAATAATGAAAGTATGCAAAGTATGCAAAAAGTTCAGAAAGGATCAATCAGTACGACTCTGTTACCCTTCCTTCGCCACTTCTTTACACCATGAGAAATATGAGAAATTAGAATAAGTAAATAGAGAAGTATTACAAACAAGTAAACAAATAAAAAAAGCCGACCCTAAGAAATCCTATAGGAAAATACTTGGTTTAGAAAGAGCATGACATCAAAACGTGAAAATGGACGATCGTTCAAGCCCTAGGGCGCTTCCGAATATCGATTTGCAGGGGATTATTCTGGTTGGTCAAATAGATCAACCAAAGAGCAACTTCGACAATCAACAAATCAACAAAAGTAACCTTTGTGTACAAGTTCTGCTTTTTTTGCGTTCACAAGTCCTACTTCGGGATGCGCCTAAGCACTCGAGTTCTGCTCAGAACTGTGGAACTGACTGAATGTGTTTCCCATTCATACGAAGGATTTACGGCCCAGCTGATGCACAGATATCGACTATTATAATTCCCGAGAATGGTATTCATTCGCTGACTCCGGATGGATGTAAGGCCTGAACAGCCTAGTAGGCTACTATTTTAAAAACAACGCCCCATACCTATCCTACATCCTAACAAGCATCTACTGATTGAATGGCTGGGTTAGCCCTATGAATACTTGTATGGGATCATGCTCAAGCTAGTATATGATTCCTTAATCGATTGCCCCTTTTCACATTTTAATGTCAGGCTCTCCCTAAATCTACGGAAGGTACTGAGCCTTCGCTTATTCGTTGATGTGACTCCCTGCCCAAGACAGAGAATACGATTTTATCTAGAAGGGGTTCCTACAAAAAGTTGGTCGTGAGGTTATCTTCGACCACTAACAATCTTCTCTAGAGGGAGAGCTATGCAGAGAAACAGTTACTTCCATACAAGGCAAAAATTCGATATGACTCCAGATTCCTACCGTATCACACTATTGCGCTGCGGTACATCAAGGATTCAAGGACTGCTATGTATTACGACATTCGACGAATTGTACATAGTGGTATGAAGTTGTAGTAGGATTACGGTAAGAACTTGGACTCGAATCGACGTTCCATTGAGGAAAACCTTTTTTCTTTAAATTTGGACCCTTTTGCACTTCAACTTTGATACATCGAAAAGTGCAGAACAGAAACGTCTCGAGGTACCTACCGTAATCCAACTTCTGCTTAATATTCTTACTAAATCGTTTATTTGTTATATCCTACGAATAAGACAACCATGAAACAGTAATGAGAATACGATAAGAATTTGGGTTCGCACCGGGTTCCCGTTCCTGAAACGAACATTTTCTCAGAACTCTTCCGCACTGAATTCGATTATGCAGAACCCGTCGACAAAAGCTTGCGGGTTATACTTTGCAGCTCATGGGTTTGTCCTAAATAACTCAGTAGTTTGCACTTTGCAGAACTGAATCCAAATGGAACCCATGTCACCCCAGGGTGCCAATAATCGCTCTCGCTCAAATCTGTCATACACACACCCACTGCAGATGTGAATCAAATGAAATTCTGAGTTTTTTGGGGGGTGAGAGCAGCTGCCCTTCCCAGCAAATTATCTCTCCCCCGATAGCTATCCTCAGTCATTTTCAAGAAGGGCGTACTAAGAATGATGTCTCAAGCATAAAACAGGCAACGCTTCAGTCTGAAACGAGAGTCTTAAAGGCACAGCTCACGATAGAAATGGTTTCTGAGATTCCCCACAGGATGTATTTGGGGCCCCCGCCGCCTATACCATATCTGGCACTATTAGGTCGGAAAACGGCCATCTTAGCGAGTTATAAAGGCCCAAAGATTGGCCCGTGTGTATCCTAAGGCGAGTTCCACCGGCATTGTAAAGTCTGCGCCGATCACAAGGGAACCCATGTAGCAAGTTCAAACAACTAGTCATGACCCATAGCGATAGTAAGGAGAGTTCTGTACAGTTCTGGCATGATGTAGTAAGCTCATTGCGCAATTGCAGCTGTTCTGTCATGACAATCACGTCCAACCTCTATTTTCCCTGCTTTTGAGGAGCCATATTTTCCCCGGAATCGGCGAATTCTTTCGCTTTATTCGCTACCGATGAACTATTCGCAATCTATACTTCCGCTTTTCGAATAAAAACGGGTACCTCAAAATTATCGTGAACTGTGCCTTCTAAAGCCGGGGCCGCCAGTTGAGACTTATATTACTAGACATCTGATAGAACTGAGTTCTAACATCCATACCCAAGTCTGATTGGTCAGAAAGCGCCAGTGTCGACGGTATGGTAACATGGAGACTTTCAAAGAACTAGGGATCGATAACCAGAAAAAAATTAAATGAAGTGTGTGTAATAACTACTACAAATAAGAAATTGACCAGAAACATTATTACTGAGGCAAAAAGATGTCCATGCGATACTGATTTCTGTAGTAGTGCTGAAAGTAAACAAAATCAATCGAATTATCTGAATAAAAGCTGATTCCATTCATTTTCCGATTCTTTTAGGCATTAGTGAGGGCGAAAAACAACAACAAGCTAGGCTTCTCAAAGCTCAAAAAAGTTAGTTGGGGTCAAAAGTGTAGAGCTAAGGTTTCGTGGTGGTCCCTTCCCTTAGCCCCCTCCCCCTCCCACCTTACACCCATACACCCACACACAGCAGAAAACCAGGACCAACCAGGACTATGAGCGCGACAGCGGGGCGACTCGGTAGGGTTTACCCCTTATTTTAAATTCTCTTATGAATCTAACTCATTTGCTTTCAAAATGAAAATAAGAGAACGTTAATGGCACCGAGAGGTCTAACAGATGACCGCCCGGATAGAATGAACGTCCATCAAAATGAATAGGCCGTTTTTAATGGAGGCCAAGTGCTTGAGATAGTTAACAGTCGATAAAATGAAGAAACCTGAAATTACAATACCACCGAGAGTACGATATACATAGAATTGATCTGGTTACCAAATCATACGGTACCCCCTAGATTACGGTATCAATGAAAGTGGCCCAACTCAACGGCACAACTGTTGGTACTGCAGCTGATAGGAATGAATCTCTCCTACCCCTAAGCTTCATGTCAGTGACGAACTGCGCATTTATTCTAACAGTTTATCCAAATCTGCTCATGACAAGTTAACTTGGCTATGGGAATTTATAACTGGCGAAGCCTTGCGAAAGGCTTGTCCCTGTGGGCCCAGCAGTTGCAGGGTTCCGTCAAAAATGATGTATATACTAGGCTTTTGAGGCAAAATACAATATTCCTTCTAACAGCTCGGAAAACAAACAGGAAACCACAACTACAACCAGGGCTGTCCTCATTTTTCCTTTTTTTTTTGCAAAATTTACCCATCTCCACAAATTCGATAAATATGCGTAGAAGTTGAACCCATCTAGCTCAGATCCGGTAGGTGATTTGCTCTTGCCTCCCGAAAAATATTCAGTTGAAAGGCGCGACCTCTTCGAAGCATGAAGAGACTGGAGAGAACACACTGTTAATTTACGATATTATACCATATCACTTATCAATTTCTACTCAAAGTGACATAAACCTTACCTAAACAACTGAAAACTTCTGCTATTTGGACAGAAAAAAGTGGGATACTTTTAAATTCAAAAGAAAAGAAAAAAAATTAAATTTCAAATTTCAAAACAAAACACGTAAGAAAAAGTCGCAAACTACCGAGAAAAATCACTTAGATAGGTCAACAGAAAGCTCGAGGGAAGTAACACTACACTCATCTTGGGATGCGCCATATACTTGAATGTAGCCATAACTATTTGAGTGCAGTTATGACTGCATAAAAATTTTCAGAAGTTTTAAATTCATCGCCTGCAAGCCAGGAGTCAAAGGTGACAGGTGGTAGAACAGTACAGAAGTTCATACTTTTTTATGCAATTCATTCCTGATTTCAAGGCAATCTACAGTATAAAAAAATCTTATATAAATAAAATTTTAAAATCATCTTATACAAATTCTTTTTTATCGGTTGTTTTATATTTATTTATTATATTTATAATTTCGCTGAAATCAGAAAGCAGATGGTATGTTGAAAATTCGGATAACGCAGAGTAATCCAAATTAGGTTCGATAATTAACCCATGGTATTTAGACAGTTCTTCCGTGAACGTTCTTAGAAATATCAGCGTACCTTTTCAAACACCTCCTCCTGTTGTAGAATTTGGAGTTTTCGTGAAAATTCTAGAAAATTTTGGAAAAAATCTGGAAAAAATACAAAAGCCTGAAAAATAAGAGTTGAAAACTTTTGTTGATCATGATGGGGGAGTTGGCAACATTCTCTTTGCCCTCATTATTAAAACCCAGACACATTCGAAATTTACATGGTTCGATTCACTTGAGAAATGCCATTCAAAGTGACAAACAAATTAATTCTCGATGTTCAATGTGCATGTTTTTCTCGTTATCTTTAGAAGTATTTCCTCCATTAGTTGATCTCGAAACTTCTCGAAAATCATGTGCTGCTCATGTGTCTGAAGGGCAGACGCGCAGTTGAACAGATAAGCAGTTTAGGAACTTCCTTCATGGAACAATTTCATGGAACAGCGGTTCATCAACCGTTCGAAGGCAGAAATGTCAAATCGACAGTCAAAAGATAGGGCGTTAAGAAAAATGATTAAATTATTGCAGGTCATGAATCAATGAATAGATCTGTTACTTGAAAATTTGTACTTCGCGCTAAAACCTAATGACATACGCACAATGGTGTTGAAGGGTACTTAACGCAGATAATCCAACAACTACATCTAAAAAATAATAAAATTCCTGAACAATACAACTATTGGTTATTACTAATTATCAAAAATCTTTAAAAGCATATATTAAAAAGCATATAGCATGGTATTCTCAAGGACTTTGATGCAATGAACTGGTTAATCTCAAAGATATCGCATAAATCGTATTAAACTTGTTCCAGTTATAGGGTGGTTCGAAAACTGGATGCTTTTATTCACTTTTTACTGAACAAAATAAAGTTTATCCTTCAGACATGCTCAACAACTACGTCTATATTGAAAGGAATTCGAAAACATGGCGCAACCCAAAATGAATATCGACTTCCATGACAATACTATCTAATAGATAGCAGAACACTGCTGTTCAGAAAATAAAGGGTGAGACCTTTCACGTTTATAAGTTCCGTTTTTGGGCTGCGCCCTGCTTCCGATTTATACTCAAAATCTACGCGATTTGAATGCTCATGTGGCCTACTCAACTTACGTCGGCCAGCCGATGTGCAAGTCAGTGCTTTTGAACCTCATAGATGGGCCCTATGCCTATCAATCGACCTTGAAGGGATATAAGGATTGGTTCACTAGGCGAGTATCGATGAGAAATTCGAACCTTGGAAATGCATATGTGATTGAGTGTCATTTGCCACTACTCTACCAGCACCTTTTTTTGGAAACATCATTCTATTAAACCTAATCAGTAAATATAGTGAATTATGCATTCCAAATGAACGAAAATAGGCTAACAAAAATAACGGGTAAGCTTATGAGTTTGGCTTTCCGTTTATAGTAAAGTAACTTTATATTCATTATAGACTACTACAGGGACAATAAGTACCCCGCAGTGTGAAAGAAGGAAATCTTGCAAGCGCTAGATAATCCTATATAATCCGATACTGATATTGAGATTGACATAGACGAGGAGCTCCATTAACCGAGAAGCCCTCCCCAAGTTCTGCAGTAGCTCTCTACGAAGGCAAGAATAGTCTTCTATCGCCAACATTATTATTTTAATACAATGGGTGGGGTTGTTCAAAATAAGCGCCACTTCAGTACCTGTTTGGTTTATCCATTAAATTTTGAATCCTCCCGAAATAGCAATTATATGAATTGATTCCAACTGAAACTATCCCCTTCAGAGCTCTTTAGTTGAAACAGACTCGTTTGGGAAGAGGAAAGCATCATGTCATTGCACACGACGAAAGAGACCATCAAGTTCACGAATTTAAACGGAACCCAAACCTCTCCAGAGAACAATAAAACAAAAAAAATAAATAAATAAATAAAACATAACGATTAAAAATAATAAAAAAATTAAATATTGAAAAATAAAAAATAAATTAATAAATAAATAATAATATTAAGTAATAAATATATTATATTACTATTTATTATAATATTATAATAAATAATTTTTTAATATAAATTATATTTATATTATTATTATTTTATATTTAAATTGTATAGAACATAACGATTTGAAGAACAACAGACATGCCGAGGTTCAAAGATGAGAGGACTTGGAATTTTTTTCCAGAGAGAATTAATCGGAACAAAAACACTTTCCACATATTGTGAAATCTGAAGGAAGGCACAGGGTGCCACAGTAGACCAAATACCCCGTTACCAACGACTTGACAACTTTACTGAGAACGCTACCCATATTTATGTTTACTGCATCATAGCCAGTATGAAAGTTTCATTCCTTTACTGGCTACTTTAACTTGCTCATTGACGTCATCGAAGACTCTTTTGCGAGACTTCGACGTACTTTTAGCCCATCCGCTCAAAGGGCGAGAAGTGACATCGAACGAGTGGGCGAGTAAGTCGTTTCTCCATGCCCTTCCTAATTTGAATCACGTAATCTACTGAGCCCTTAATTTTACGAACTATTTCCGAGGTCCGAAAAAGTAGTGGGCACTGTATAGTAGCGCTCTGAATAAATTGTAAGTACCATGTGGTGTCTGACGAGGTAGGTCCGAATTCTAAGATAGAATAGAAGAGCAAAGAGAGCAGGAAACTTGAAGACTCGATGGAATCACGAACAAACGCCCTAAACTTGCATTAATAAAGCGATGAATTGCTTTCTTGAGAGCAACTCTACCGTGTCAAGTAGCCTTCGAAGAATTCAAATCAATTTCCAAAAAAATTCACGAGGGTCTTACGTTACCAAATTCCTACGTCACCCATTCGGACACAAAAAATCGAAGCCACTAGTTACTAGCACTACTTTAGGAGTACTTTAGTGGCGACCGCTGATCAGCGATAGGTGACAGGATGAGATTGGACGGCTGCTAAACACAATTATCAAATTGCTCGGCACGGCGAGAAATCCGTCATTAAATAATCGTGTTAGGAACGGGAACATGCCGGCACGATAGAAAGGACACTAAATGAGTTAGCGCCAGAAAAACGAAACCATCGCCGACGAACCCTCTGATGATGACGACGTCTTCAAATTCAGTTGCATCTAATCTTGTCAGATTCCACTCCCTCCCCCAGGCGTTCTGCCTGAATCATTACACAAATGTTGGAACTCAAGGGCTTTTCGTGAATTCCTCTGATTTCAACAGAAAAAAAATTGTTGTGAATGTTTACTTCTTTAAAAATGACAACAAGTTGATACCGTAACCCCTACCGTACGTCTTTTGTACGGTACCGTACACTGTATAATAATGTTCAAGGGGGAAAATGGACGTTTTCTCCATGATTCGCTTTTGTTCGACGCACCGGTTGTACGCTCTTCGATTATGACAATCTATATGGTGAAGAGAGTTTTCACGAATTGGGAAAACCCACCCTCACCCTTTTTGAGTCCTGCCTCCGGGTGTAATTAGAAGACTGAGACATTGAGGGCATTGGGAATAGACTGAAACTCGACGTCGAAAGGCAATTCATTCGAGAAAGTACATTTCGAAAAGACCTTCCCACTTCGTTTGGCCCAAAACAAATTGATTGGCGCTTCTAAACTGGAAGAACAAGTAACTAAACATAGAGCTCCCTTCTCTGTATTCGGTGTTCTTGTAAAGACTCAGCCGAGATGTAATAACCACTGATTTGGCTTCAGTTTCGGCCTTGTCGCCTTCGTCAGAGTCTTGGACATAGGGAGAAGATCTACGGTAGCTTCGTTTCACCTTTGGGGTCTAGTAGTGTACCACTGGGCCCCTGATTGAAATTGGGCAAATTCTGACAACTCGTACAAGATGAACTCGCACGGATCCCCAAACAGCACCCTGATTAACACGTTTGAAGGCTGAAGAATTCTAATTAGGTTTTTTCAAACCTAATTATCTGAAGCCAAGAGTGAATGTCCTTTTTACATCCACACACTCAAATCACTGAGTTATCCAAGGAACGAACTCTGACGAAAAATAAAAGCTGGAAGAAAGCTGCTATCAAACTCTCAAAGGACTACGGGTTCCATGAAACGAAAGACAACAGATAACGAAGAAGTCAATCAGATGGAAAAGGATAGAGAACAGGAGGACATGATGGGACCACTCAGACTAACAAGGCTAGAAACCATTTCGAAGAACCTTGGAATCAGGGAAATTGCCGGCAGTCGTTTAATCAAGGGAGCATGTTCACCGAGACACTGTCCAGAGCTTTTCGCCAGATTAACCCATTTCGAAACGGGGTTGATCAAAAACCAATCCTTTTTCTTTTTATTGACACTTACGCCACATTCATTGGATTACACCGAAACCAGAAGGGCTAGAAAAGGTATTAAGAAAAATCAATAATCGATCAAAACAACAAAACAAACGAACAAACAAAAATTGATAGCCGTAAAAAAACAATTATAATGCCTGGAAGTTCTTACTTGTCAGCAGCCAGTGAAAGAGCAGTTCCAAGTCTGTCAATCTTTGCCTTATGGCGGACATTACTCCGTACACAAATGTTCCAATCCATAGGCCTTCAAGAAGCCTCGGGGTATGAATGGTGAGGTGAAGCTCGAACGAACCTTTCATGAAGTAAGTAGACAGGCTTTAGTGGTCGATTTTCTACCTATTCAAAGCCACAAAAGATGGAAGGAACTCGTGAATACGACTAGATAGGTCTGTACGGGGTATGGTGCAGTAGGAACGAAATTGTCGCGTCGCGACAAGAGTGACGTCGCGCGCGAAGGAAAACAGCAGAATGTAGCAGCAAGTAAAAAATACAGGAACAAAAGAACTAATGGTAGGATCATGCCAATAGTTACAAAGGTATAGCGATTGAGCTGTATGACAAACTGTTATAGTGAGGCAAATGGTCCGCGGCAGCCGCGTGCGGCGGATCGATTACACAAGACCATTCCTACTGCCCGTATCCAGTCTGTACGCGTTCAGCCTCCAGTGGGATACTCACAAATTCCTCTGATGTTTTCCGAAAAAGGCGACTCCACTGGAAGTCAGCAAGTAAAATCGCATTATTAATTTTATTGAAAGTTCTTTGAAACCTAACCACAGTGTCCTGATTTATTCTGTGATTTACTAGAAGATTGAGGTTTGTAAAATTATGAAGAATTCTATAAATAGAGTGAAATTGAATTAAGGTGAAAAAAATAATCAAAGTTCAAAGTTTCTGCAAAGCCAGTTGTAATTCATTCTATTTAGTGTTTAATATACCTACACCATTTTTATTGTTGTATTTTCAAATTAGACTCCTTAACACCAAGACAATTATCAAGTTTTGCAAAAACTTCTTGCACTGTAAACATAATATTTCCTAAAACTGTTTACTGTTTACATGAAAATACAGACCTTACACTATTTCAAGCGAAACTTCTTCAATCAGAAAGAATATCAGTTTTCCATTTTGCTACCAATTTTCAAGATAATTTTGGAAGAGTTGGGCATATTGTTTATGTGCTGTTGATGTTTACCAAATATGCTCTTATCGAATCAATGAACGAGAAAGCAAAAAGAACCAAAAAACAAAATGAAGCCCCCTTGATCGATGAACGCTGTTTAATGAACCGATGGTTTTGCATAAGAGAGGAAGCAATAAGACGAACAGAAAGGTTTGTTGCCTGCGGGGCGTGGTCGGCCGCCCGGATGCAGCGCATTCGATTAGTTCGGCTTTTAATAATACCCCAGTGCCGGCGAAGAGGGAGAGGAGAGGGTAAGAGGAGGCTGAGAGCGCTAAAGGCGGGGCTGTCACGCCCATTTCTTCGTTCTGTGTTGAGTAAAGATCGATGCAACACACACACTAACGCAGATTCCTTTGGCGAGAAGTGATGAATTACTGGTTGCCATCTGGGACGAACATGACGTAGGAATAGATTTTGGGACGCTCCCCACTCTCGCGAGGAATATGTCAAAGTCACTGAGCATGGGATCTATTATTTGGATCTAATGCGGACTTTTACTGCCTTACTTCATGGCGATTACCTTACGGAAACGAAAGGGAGATGGTGTCGAAGGTCACCCTGACCGCTTCGATTCAAAGATTGATTCCTTGACCCATATCAACCTCGCCCTACAGGTCTTTCACCTCTCCAAAACAGGTCAAATAACCCAGCTGAGCGTATACCATCCTGTATGGGAGGACAAAACCTCCAGCTACATCGGCTGCTTACCGCAAGTCATAGTATAGGCTACATACGCATTCACTACGCCACTACGATCCCGATTGGAAGTCGACTGTGGGACGCATCCCAACACGGAACAGATCAACATCAAAAGCTTTACCCTTGGAACTACGATGAGAAGCCTCCAAGGAAGTTTGGGGTTAGCAGAAGAATTTAACATTTTGAAAAGTCTGTTCTGATAAACCTAAGCCCTATCCTACCATATTACAGGTAAATTGACCTCTAGTGACAAATTTTGAAGTGCAAAGTAGGTGTGAAAGTGAAGATGCGCCAAATTTCCAAAGCCGAAAGCTTAG
>UZAF01019913.1:0-12565 GCA_900617895.1 Haemonchus placei | reverse complement strand
CACCCCTGCTCCTCTCCCCATCTACTTCTCCATGAGAGCGAAATTTCTTTTCTAGATTCTGGCAAACACCTTAGGAGAGGTAGTGAAGAAAAGTTATGTAGCATGAGGAGGCAATTGGAATTGACTCTTTGAAATCTCAGAGAAGGCAGTGATCTCGAAATGAATTACCAAACAAAGTGGAAACTAAATTCCACAGTCAAGTTGAAGTCGTACCTGAGAAACATAGAGAGCGTTTTGAGCAACATTTTTGTAATCGACGGACACCCAGGATCCCATCAATGTTCCTACAGCATGGGTTTGTTCTATGGTACCTACTGCAGCGAAGATATCCACATTATCTTTGAGTGCTTGATTGAGGAAGGGCACACCTCCAAACCTAAAAACATCGGGAGATCATCTTCCTTATTTATAAATATCATCACAAACCAATATTAAATTAGATGATCTTGCCATTTGTTAATATCTGCTAGAATTTGCTTTGAGTTGTCTAGAGAATGTTCAAGATTGCTGTTGATCACACATGCATCGAGAGCCTAAATCCGAGTAATTAAATTGTAAGCAGTAAAAGTATTTTTATGAATCGATTTTTAGCTTTCTGTAGTTTGAAAAAGGAACGTTCGGGAAACATACAGCCTTGGTTATCCTTTCCGTTAACGACCACTTCTTGTCATCGTTCACGTCAACATTCTTGAGGGTAGCAGCAATTTGTGAATTCACGTCTACCTGTGCCTGATCGTACGTTCCAAGTCGGCCCTTTCCCAGAGCTGTCAGATTCACTTGGGCGATGAACTGAAGGTCCAGTAGAGATGAATATCGATCAGTTGCAATTAGGAATAATCATATTCTACCACAATCAATCGCCCACTATGCCGAAATAAATTTTATGAAGCAAACCTTGTTGCATGTGAAAGCGTAAAAGTCTTCACATGGGTCAATACTTTGATCGAGGCCGTTCAGGAGATAAGCAGCAGCTTGCTGAAATGACAAACTGCACTCGAAACGTTACTATAAACTGTAGAAGTAACTCTTCTGAGATATGATACTGTAGGTTTCTGAACTACTATATTAAGCAATTATTTGTGGAAACTACTTGTTAAACTATCCAATAAAATATTTTCTTTTTACCTAGCCATTCCTTTTCGAAAATGTTCCAGAAGTCATTTTTGAAGACTCATGCCTAACAGAATCATTTTTGTACATGATGAAATGTTCCCAATCAGCAAAACCTCAAGTTAAAAAAAATACTCTTAACCAACACTGAAGGCAGTCTCATAAATTGAGATAGATGGGTTATTTGGGGGTGCCCTTCGTTTCGCGCGTCCCTCGAAACCAGGTCACGGCGCAGCCGTCGCACGCGGTACGCGATTTTTGACAAATGTCGCAATTGTCAGTGGGGCATATGCTTAGCGCTTGGTCCACGGCAGTAAGCTCAAAGGAAATATAACAAAGACTAGTGCAAACCGCTCGCTGCACCATCACTAAGTGGTACCGTAAGGTCATCTCGAGATCCCAGTGCGCTGGGCCACACGCGAAGTGGTTGGGGTGGCCTTGTTTCGACGGACGCGCGGAGCGGACGCGCCCCGTTACTTGGCCAGTGAGAAGGGGCAGGGAATGGGAATTGGGAGGAGGTTTTATGCGAAAGATTCAACGAACAACATATCAGGCTTGCTGAGAAGTAGATGAGGAGTGGTTTGACAATTTGGAGGACCCAAAAGTGTGAGAAACTTGGATACTTGGATACATACCTTCCTTGCAGAAGAAAATTAATGCTAAAGCAAATCTGACATCTGCTGACATCAGTTGGGTGTGAATTAAGCAATGCGACAGCAATCTCCGAACTTTTGTCTCGTAAACCTTGGCTTAAATCTTGATTCTGGGCCCTTTTGACTTCTGTCACCAAAGTAGTAAAGTATTACTACTCATTGAACATTCAATCGGATGGGTAGAGTCATACACCTCAGTCGTAGCCAAAGCATTCACCGCATTTATAACACTACATAAGATAGCTTTTAAACCTTGACCGAGCAGATAGTGATCGATTATTGATCTATTGTAATAGTCAACAAAATGCACAAAGTAATGTTAAGTTGGTAATGCTCACGGTCCAAGGAGCAGAATTGTTTGCCGGCCCGACGTTTGGGCAGTATTTCGTGTCATTCACTATAATCGGTGGCGGCGCCGTTGGCGCTGTGGGCGCTGCGGGCGCTACGGTAGATCCTGTACCATTGTTGCCATTGTTGTTGTTGTTGCCTTTGAGGTTGTTTACTCGAGAAAGGATGATGATGTTGAGGACCAGCGACGCAATTGCAACGGCCACAGCCGATATTACCGCTACTGAAATTACAGGATGAACAAGGAGTAAAGTATAAACGACTTTTGGGCTCCTGTTGAGAAAACTTTGAGAAATTCCCATTGGCAACGATAGGAAATGGCAGATCAAATCGCGAAGCTTTAAAATATTTAAAAATACTTTACTTTACTTTATACTTTAAAATACCTGCTGTTGTTTGATGTAATTTAAAAATGTAAATTGAAATGTAAAAACTGTAAATTTAAAATATGTAGATAATGAATAAAGAGTTCAATTTCGATATCTCTCTTCAAAACAGCCACCCACTCGACTCCCGTTCTGATATGTATAGTCTGGTATCTTTTCCCCGAACGGCGTGTCGTGCTCGCCGCACGCGATCGCGCGTGCGAAGGGAATTCGAAGGATACGGCGAATCGCCGTGGAACCGTCCGTAGGAATCCGGGGAGAAGTTCCGTCACGCAGAGGTCCGTGAAGTTTTCATCCCACATTTTTGCTTGATGTGTTCAGTTTCAAAGGCGGTGGGTATGCTTAATGCACTAGGGGAGTGCATTGGTTTCCAATAGAGGAAGTCTATCTCCTAATGCTGTCCAGATAGGGACCCTTATCGCACTATCGTCCAGCTCTCCGGCTCGGCGAGTGCAGTACATTAGTGCAGTACAACCCAGCCCAAAATCTTTGTTAGTTGTATCAACTCGCTCAGGTTGGGCGATGAGACAACTAACTAAGAACTGTCGCGTGGATCAGGATTCCTATCGCAGCTACAAAGTGACATTGAATAATTATGTTATTTTTCAGTGATAAAAAAATGAGAACGGTCAAGACCTATTGGTCAACTTCACCCATTTTAAGTAAATATCTAAGGCTTGAAAACTGCGTCACAATGCCAATGTAATTATGTTGCGCTCTGGTAGCTCCATGAAATAAATTGCTACAAGGCGTGCCATGAACTTCTATTTGACAAACAGCTTATAGTCGAACGCGTTATCACCGTTTACCCTTTAAAAGATTAGAGACGATTCATAGGGAAGGCGCACTTCATCAATGCCAGCATAGGGACACAAAGAGCGACAAAATGTACCTAGAAATGACAGGAAGCCCCTGATTTATTTCTGATACTCCACTGCACTTCAAGAATTTGGCCATAGCTCTGCCAGACGCAAATAAACTGGAATTAATGGTTTTTTGGGATGAATTTCTGTCATTATTACTGGATGACACCAGATCGGCTCACGTCGCATTATGGCGACGAATATTCTAAGAACTACGTACGTCAGAGCCCTCCAGATTACTCAGAGGTTAAGCCGCATTTATCATGACATTCGACGCTCTGACAAAGGCGATAGGGCCGAAACGTCAGCCAGACAAAGTTATTGAAACACCACCGCTGTGAAAGAAGGCACCCTTCCTTGAAGTGCAAGGATTCTCTGGAAATCAGACAGGATACTAGTATCTAAAAAAANAAAAAAATTGCCAGTTTTCTGCCTGGTATTTATTTCCGTTCGTGTCTAAATACAAACATATTCTGGAGCCTCCGAACTACAGTATTATTTTTTGCAAAGCAAAGTTTATACACCAATAAAGTACGTAGTTATGTTATTGAGCCCCTTGAATACCATGATTTTTTGCATTGTAGATCTGGTCCTAGCTCTTACCCCACAAGCTCGATAGAAGATTGTCATGTGGACTTGGGAACCATGGTCTCTTATGGGGTCTTATAAGAACAGTATTAAAAAATAATTACTATGCTTATCAACAAATTTACGAAGGTTTGGGTATATGTACTGGCCCAAACTATGTCTCACTACAAAATATGGCCATAAAATAATTAAAAAACGAACTTACGAGCGGTAAACCCGAGAAGTTTCGACATTAAAGTGAATGGCTAGGCCGACTTCTTGTCACGGTTTGACCACTATCAGTGAACTTAATCGTGCCCGACAAATTCGATATCAGATACTGATGTGGGCTCATGGAAACAGTCGGAATGACACATTTGTGACTCAGAAACATTGTGGCATGGTTCAATATGGCTTATGAAAAGAAGGGGTGCATAGAAACAGAGGCTGTGACCCGATCCAAATGAATGAGACATCATTCTCAGAGCTGATGCTCCTCTGTGAATTGATATAAGTAATGTTCTCATGAGTTCTCCCCTTTGTTTCCACTTGAAAAGGACATTTTGCAAGAAACACATCTATTTTGGGATAGAGTTAGTGTTGTGGGAGGAAAGACTATCAACGTGGGGTTTGAAGATGGAGTCCCGGCTCGATATCTGTCTAGGCCAACCAATCGAGGATCGCTTAGAGCCCAAAGACTTTCCTTTATAATTTTTCATTTACTTTATTACCACTAATAGTTTTTTCTTTGCAATAACTCTAGTGCAGGAATATTAGAAGATCCCTTCGACATAAATAAAGTTTGGTTGAATATATTGGAAAAATTGAGGGGAGAGATACTCAAATCAAGGAATTCACACGAAAGCTTAATCGAAATATTTCATTCCCGGTGCTTAACACAAAGGATAGGGGGAAGTTGTAGATGTGAAATAGCTCCCGAAACTTTTACATCACTTACTGCTATTTAGTGCGATAATGGTTGCACTATTATTGAAATTTGACTTGATGGGGTACTTTCAAATGACATACTACTCCATATGGTCTAGGACTACTACTACAAGTATTGCTTGAAAAAATATAAAAATTACAAAATTAGAAAGAATTAGTTGAATTATTTGAAAACTACCTTCAAGTAAAAGCCTCCGCCATCACTAAAAATGCTCAGCAGATCGCTTCCCATTTGACAGCTACTACTAGCTCCTTCAACCGCGGACGCTGCCAAGCGATGGACCGTGTACTAGCTGGAAATTTCATGTCCCAAATAGCTCAGTTTTCGTTCCTTAGTAATGGTAAAGGCGGCCTACAGGAACAGTAAATCCTGCGTCGTCTCGGACCTGAAGCTGAAGAGGAGAAAAGGAACAGCATGGAGAATATCTTCCAACGATTGTTCATGGAGTTAAAAACACTTTGCCATCGGATAGTGTCACTAGTATACCACTGCGTATGAAAAGCCCCTCCCTCCTGTCGTGGATCGTTTAACAGGCATACTTCAATTTTTGCAAAGGCTCGTGAAAATTCTCTCAGGAAACTTCTTATGGGGCACCTGGAGCCAGACGATGTTGTTACTTGTGAGCAGCATAGTCTCGGGGAGAAAAATTTTAAAAAAACCCACTTTGCTTGCATCATTTAGAGGCACAGTTTACGATAATCTTAGGGTATCCCTTTCTAATATAAACGTCCCTCACGTACATTGCCATGACATACATTGACACTTTTATATACAATAATCATTCTCTTCTTGACGAGTAGTGGAAATGGTAGCCCAGAATAGTGCAAAAAGGGTAGAAACGAGAAAATCGGCCCATCCTGAAAATGAAGGCTCTGGAAAAGTAGTAAAGAACCCTCCACGCTATCAACTAAGCGCAACGGAAGTTTACTCGTTGCTGGAGCCTCAGTACTAGAATCCGAGGAAAAAATGAAATATTCAATTTGCGGAGAATGTGCCTTATTACTCTTCAATGACGTTGTAGGAGTGAATTCAAAGTACATCCCCTTTGAAATTGAATCATCCGATCGACGTCTTCCATGAAACATCTCCACTGCTGAGGCTTTTCATTGTAATTTTAGGCTTTTACAGGCCACTGCACTGTTCTTGGAATCTCATTATTGCCTCTTCACCCTTTGTTTTAATAAAATCAAGTTACCGTTCACCTTAAGGTTTAATATTAGGTTGATGCACAATTATTGCGGATTTTTTTCAAAGAATTTTATTTAAAAAAACGATAAAAATATTTGGCAATAACATGTTCAAAGAATTGCTCCGTAACGTGACCACCATTCGCGTCAAGCTCTGCTTCCCATTTGCTAGGCAGTTGGTTTTTTGAGGCGGAGAATTTTTAATTCTTGGAGGCGATCCGCGCCTTGTCATCGTCCATCAAGTCATCCATTTCGTCGTAAGTTCTGTTCGCCAGCCGATTCCGATAGTCCATAAAAGTTTTTGTCGGTAAATATTTATTTATTCAATGTAAACACCAAGCGCACTACAGTAACAGACAAATATGACGGATTTGAGAACAGATCTCATTCCTTACCTGGGTTTGGCTGGCTGTTCCATCGCCGGAAGTTCGTTGAGATCGCAACACCTTCTAACCTTTCCCAAAGTAGTAGAGCATAATGTGGTGAATGCGAAGGTGATTTTCAGGGAAAAAAAGGAAGTTTTCTTCAGGCGATTCAGTTCTTGGGTCTATTTTAACATGATGTTTTGTTAACTGCTTTTATTTCGCCGCAGTAAGCGGTCTGAGAGTCTCACGAGTTTGGCGATTCAAATTCGATCCAAGATTCCCGTGATAGAAGTTTCTGGGACCGGATTGAGCCTCATCAAATGATACTCCCTTCCCACTGGGTGATACTACACTTGTCCGAAAAAATCAACCTTTGGCTTCAAAGCTGAGTGCCTTCAATAAAATGATATTTGTATGATCGAAATACTTGGTCGAGCTTACAGGGGAGGATTGCTGATCATTTCGAAGCTATGTAACTATCCTTCAACCTATTACTGTGATTGAATCACATTACTTAGATCTGTCAGGTACCATCCGAAATGTAGATGATGGCATGGCCTTGTGCTTTCCTGCTCAGATCTAGTTCTGTAGTTTTTGACGCACAAAAGTAAGTAATTCAGGAGAAGTAACTCCCTTTATGATGAGCGAAGGTACCCAACAGAGTCTTACCAAACCTTCTGAGATGTATCACACTTCTGAGATGAATTGCAGTGAAGCAAACATTACAAAAACTTTATTTGAGAAATGAAACAGCGATTAAAGATAAACAATGTGCTCTAACGGCAATTCTGGTGACCAGCACAACCAAAAATCAAGGGGAGGTAGTTCAGGATAAACCTCAAGGCACTGCTGCTAAAACAATCTTTTCTGAAATAGGGAACATTGAGATTTGTCTGGCTTTCAATATACAAAATGGAAAATTCTTGCAAATTCAACATTCTCATTTTAGTCGCTACAGGTAGGTAGACTCTGATACAATCATGTAGAGGAAATGGAAGAAAACAAAGCAGAAACAGAGTGACTTTTGGGAGAAGGGCTCTTCCTTGAGGGTGGCTCACTAGAAGATCAGAATTCAGTCGTAAGTTGTAGTTTTTTTGGAGCATGAGCTACTGAAGGAAGGAAAAAATGATGCAAACCGTGCGCCTGTCAACTGTCTATGGGTTTTAACAGATCCATCGCTGTCAATTTCCCGTGGACCCCTTAGTAACACTTCCAAACCAAATCTGGAGGTAGTTTTTCTTCTGGGTGGGAGGATATAAGATTTGTCAGTGAGTGAATAATGTAAGTACCGGACCATTGTCAGTAAAACTATAAACCTCGTTTCCTGTTGGAAATTACGTTCGCTATATTTCAGGCAAAAAGGTAGGCGGTGGTCAAGAAAAATCAATAGAAAATCAATATTGCCGTTTTAAAATGTGAACAAATTGAAAAAGACTGAACAGTACTGTAGTAATAAGCACAAGAGGAACGTGCATCAATCGAAAGCGCAACGCGACCGCACGCCTCAAAGGGACTGTTGCCCTAGTCGCAATCACAGTCATCATGGCGCGCTCTCTCCGTAGCTGCTGCTGCGTTCGCAAACGTTATTATTGAGAAGATTGCCGCTACCACTAACAACCAGTAGGAGTACCCAAGCTGTAACAAGGAAAATCATTGGTAGGTGGCAGATTCAAAATTTTTGAGACTTACCGAAACACTTAGTCCCGGGATGTAATTGAAGGCTTCTGAAATTTGTCACATTTATAGCAGCAAGCAATTTTTGTAGAACATAATTATATGGCCTCTAGCCTACCATTGAGAGCCAGGTTTTGCTGGGAAGTACTGCAAAAGAAAACAAACATAATCACTTTACCTAAATTTCGGTCATATTCGATTCCATAAAAGATCAATTCAGCAATGATGAGCAGAGTAATTAGTGCTTGTGTGCCACAGAATAGATGCGTAGAAATGTATCGAATTCCACGGAACAACCTGAAAAAGAAGAAATTCGGCTTCAGTTCAAGTGTTCTGTAAACACGCTCCTATAAAGGTCTGCCGGAGTTGCGAGGAAGGCTACTGTAATTGATTCATCACATTTTCAGCAAATAATGCAGAGTTAGGGGGATTTTATATTTATTCATAATTTTATATTCATATTTGTTTGCTGTACCGATTCGTGTTGTTCTATCATAACTCCACTACATACATATCTGTAAGGTGGCAAATCATTATGCCTCCGACCGCACGCGGAAAATTCGCGCGGTAACCTGGTGCTATTCGTTCAAGGTTACTGTATGTTAGGGAGCCAATGATTAAATCTTGTTGAATCTTCGTTGAATTGGCCTCGGCGTTGGGAGGCCTATATAAATAAGGGATTCTTTTCAACAGGCTTCTGGATCATCATGTTTAATTTGTGGAATGACTTTATACTGTTAATTACTTGTTTCCAAACTTACAGTGCCACTAATCCAGTAACAAGTGCAGCAAATTGGAATATCCAAGCGAACAACATCAAAAAGAAGAAGCATTTGTCCCATCCATCAGCAGCCTAAAAATAGTGCTCTCTGTTGAATGTTCCACGTAGGGTACGATTATTGATTGGACAGTAACGAATTTTCTAGCGTAGTGTACGAACGACAGATCTCCTCATCACTTAATCAAGTGACCATTGCATCAGGTTTTTTTTTTCAAATGACTGAACTGACTAGTATAGTTTATTTTAAACAGAGAAACTACGAAAGCGTATTTACTCGATGCACTTACATTCAGAAACACACTGCAGGTACCCGCAGATACGCAGTACCATGGGAAAACCCCTGTCGGTACACCAGCTTTCACGGCAACTCCTAAGACGACGATTACCATCCAATCTGAAGCCAAAATTAGTAGGAAGGCAAGGGAAAATGGTAATTTTGAATATGACCATTTGATTCAGACCGTTGAATGTCTTTTGTACACGCCTGGTTTGTACCCATTTACATGGACATACTCATTGAACTGTACTTACGACTTACCAGTTACCCGATTGAGGAATCGACTTTTGATGGAGTCGATGACCCCATGAATTTTGAAGCTCACAAGGCAACCTGTAGAAGGATTGGGACGAGAAGTTGTTATTTAACAGTTACCTATAGGTATATTTCCAAAATATTTCATAGATCTCTGAATTCATTCTGTTAATTACAGCGACTTTACGAATTTTCGAAACTCAGTACCAGTAGGGCTCCAGCGTTTACTAATCCGGACGTTTTAGCATATCGGTATGGCAAAGTTAACGACGTCATTTCTGTACCCATTGCTCTGATTTCTTGATGAGCCTTGAAAACTTTTTTGAACATTTTTTTTTTGTGTCCAGTGATTTTTTGTGACGGAAGCGAGTACTCTGGAAGGGGTGATTACAAGTTTCTCCTCTCAAACTATTGATACTTGACCATACCTTACTATTTTATTTCGTGGACATTCCATCATTACTTACTTCTACTCTGACTTCACCGTCACCTGCTCGAGCAACAATAGGGACCTCTGTGCGGGTTATGTTAGAGTTTTTAGTAACTATAATTTACTAGTTACTTGTTGACATCTCTTTTCGATTAGCAGAAATGGAACGGGGAGAGTGAGGAAAAGCCGCAGTTTACGCAGAAAATTCAATACCCCTTATTTCGTCTTATTATAAGTAAGTAAAATAAAATTAATTAGGGAATTATAACAAGTTGAGTAAAGCTCGAGCTTGTGTAAAAAGAAACCTGAGAAGTACATACAAACCTTGGGTAAAGAAGCTAACACAGATGAAAGCGAATGCGATAAAAGCACAGACGGTAGCCCCAATTAGCCTTTTCATGAAACGGCTTGCCATATTGGATAGATGCTGAGAAGGTTGCAGAATGAGGAAATGGCGTGAAATGGTCTTTTCGTCTCTTTAAAAAGCCCCAAACTGCACAATCAGAGTGAATCATTGTTTGAGTTCAAGGCTCACGATACGTCAATGTAGCGTAGTAATAACCAGAACAATGCAAACCTCTTGCGACTCATCTGGAACGATTCTCCAAGTTTTAAAAACCGACCGAGAAGACAGTGTTTCCACTGAGTAGACGCTTAGGGATAAAGGGAGACAGGCAGTAAAAACGGTTTTGTGTAGTTGATCCGCCGCACGCGGCTGTCGCGGACCATTTGCCTCGTTATAACAGCTCCAGCGTTCTCCATACAGATCAATCGATATGCGATTATAACTTATAGCATGATTCTATTGAAGCTCCTTCGTTCCTAATTTTCTTTCTTGCTGCCGCAATCTGCTACATTCCCTCGAGCGCGGCGTCTCTCGTCGTCCCGACGCGACAATTTCGTTCCTACTGTACCACACCCTCCCCCAATCCCCCTCCCCCTTCTTTACCTTCTTCACCGATAAAAAGGTGAGAGCTGATTGCTTTCTGATACTCACCTCCTTACTAAGGTGGCATTCTGTGAACTTTCAGGCAGTCGAAGATGTCAGTGATAATCGTGAGCTCCCCAACGAAACACACCTTTCGGGCTTTTTGATTGAATTTTCCAAAACAACATGCCTTTACGGTAACGAGTAAGTTATCCTTCTCACTAATCGGAATCTCGAATTCGTTCGGCTCTTCAAATTCTTTCTCGATGACCTAAAAAAGGAAAAGGTTTAATAGCGAAAAATGATTTCTGCTAGGTGCAATGCTCTAGAGCCTTCCCAAGCAAAAACTGTAACTCATTCAGCCCACTTTGTCCTTCAGCCAGGCTGTTAGGGTTCCCTACCACTCCCGACACAGGTCCTTCGGATTAATGAATTTATTGAAAACTGGCAAAATACTTATTCCTATGTTAAGATCTGTCAAGCATCTACACAGACGGATTCGCAGGATAGTCAAGGAGTGAGCAAAGGTAGATTCCTGTCATGCTTTGTAGCTTAACATCTGACTTTTTAAACCGAAGGAGAGAAAGGTTCAAGAAAGGGACTTCTGAGCGGAATGGAACGCTCGGCCTTCAAGAGTTTATGTAAACATGTTAACAACCTCGACCAAGGCCAGATTTCTCTACAGTTTACTGTAAGTCTATTCTCTAACCGGTGTAGGGGCTCTTATTGCTTTAGGTAATCATCTACTAAACGGAAACTGAGCACTTTTTGTAAATGAAGTTAAAAATAATAACGGCATTTTGCCGCTTGGCGCTAAGCCCTGTTCAGAATATCAGTCAAAGATTGCGACCAACGGCTAAAATTGTAGCTGAACACACAGCGATTCTTTATAGCGTCGTTGTCTTCTCAGGGCCTTTGTTGTGCCAGCAAATATGAGTCAGTTAACGTTCATTGCGGAGTCATTTCAGTCTTTTCCAATGAGGAAGTTTCTAAGCTATCGAGGAACACAGCAGTATTGTGCAGATTGTGGATGCCACTCCCTTTGGAAAATCTCTTGTCAATAAGTGGAAGCTACTGGTTAATGAATTATACATAGTGAAACTTAGTTTTCACGGGTGTGGTACAGTAGGAAATGACTCGTCGCGTAGCGGCGAGAGAGACACCGCGCGCGAAGGAATGTAGCGGAATGCAGCAGCAAGTAAGAAGTTCGGGAACAAAAGAACTGACAGTAGAATCATGCCATAAGTAATAGTTGCATACTGATTTAACTGTATGAAGAATGCTAGAACTGTTATTACGAGGCAAATTGACCGCGACTGCCGCGTGCGGCGGATCGATTACCTCAAACCAGTTCATACTGCCCGTGTCCCAATTTCACCACAATTGTAGTTCACTACAATTCGTAGAACAGAAGCTCGGATGTGATTGCTATGAACTTATGGAGAACAAATGGTCTCTGTGCTTTCCACCTGATAGAAAAGATCTGAAGGCAGAGCTCCGGATAGACTTTCGTGTAGGCCAACCGAATCTTGCTTTATTCTTGGCTCGGTAGTTGGATCGTTGGTTGGACTGGTCTGGAGTGAGCAGAGCACCAACTTCAAGTTAGCAGGTTTGAAACGTCGGTTCAGGTGTATCAAGCCAAATTTTCCTCCCAGTGTCTTTGCTACGGTACACGGTCTACCCTAATAATTAGTATAGTAATAGTCCTTCTGATCTGTTCTAAGCTACCCTAAGATCAGATCATGGCACTCTTTGGTATCGATGTTGGGGTTCAGGCAGAAATAGTAGGTTG
>UZAF01019912.1:0-20963 GCA_900617895.1 Haemonchus placei | reverse complement strand
AACTGTTGGCAATTTTGTAAATTGGGTAAAAAATTTAACTTGTAAGCTCTTACAAGTGTCAAGGAAGGCTTAGGGGGACTGTTAATGGATGGTAGTCTTGTTCGGGAGTACCATGCGGGGGGTTACAATGTCTCAGCGCTTTTCCTTGATTTTGTGGCTAATTCTGATAGCCCAACATTCAGAAAAATCAATCCCACTGCATGGTTTACAAAACCGGAAGGGATTTGCTTCTAAAACCTTCTGGATACTACATAGTTCTCACGCAGAGTGAGCTATCCGCTAGCGCTTGCTCCAGATGATGACCGGCACTCAGCCTGAGTTTATCATGAAACACTCAATATTTGCTTATCCTGTGACAGAGCGGGTCCACACGTTGAGAGATGACTCGTCCGGGTCTTCTATACGGAGTTAGCAGATGCTTTGAAACCAGTCTTCAGTCAAAAGCATACCTTGGTTATCTTCAGTTTCGGTTCTTGAGAGATTCCTTAATTTCTTCCACTTCGGGTTATGAATGAGGCAAACTGCATCTGGAACTGCATTTTCAGCAATTTAGAAGGAACTCCTGAAATCCAAGAGGGAAATTCGATGAGGATGAGTTGCGCTACCTTCGGCCCCGCAATCTTTGAAACCTAAAATTGTGAAAGTTTCGCAGAAAGCGGGCACATGTCCTTCTCGCTAATGGCGATTGTCCAGCCAATTGAACATCTGGTGCGATAAATTTGAAATGAGCAACACAAAGAAGTGCCTAACTCCCACTGAAGTCAGTCCTTGATAAATTACTGGCACTTTTCTCCACTGCGAGTTTTTTCAGAACTGATGAGGCTGTGACTCAGCCAAGCTCTGAAGCTTTGAATCATTTCAAAACGACCTTTGACGCTCTTACTTGATTTCACAGCTACTGGAAAGGTAGTTGAGTAACGAAGCGTGGTATGGGACTCTAAGCTGCAAAACTGGGTCACAAATGTCCCAGTGAGCCCTGAAAATCTGTGGCGTCCCTCGACAGGGAGGGCGGCACCCGGCAGGTTCTAGTGTGTGCGCGAATATAGGAGAGCCCAGACAATGAGTTAATTTTAGGTCATCCAATCAGGCATGTCCAGATCAAGCCTTTTGGACTTAGTTTATAATGCCGCATGACCTTTTCTCACAAACTATTAAAATCGACACTTTCAATACCCTCTTGCCTGAATAATTGGTAACTTTCAAGGTTAAACCTCGACAGAGCCGACGTCTACAAGGTGAACACTTCCTGTATCTTCCAGCGTTCTCAAGGTGTGTTGAAATTCTCAATTTTCTTAATTCTCAATTCTCAATTTTGCTGCATACTTACTGTAACAGGAATTCTTACAATTTCAGATGACCCGCTGCAGGAGCACCTCCGGGGGAATTATTGGCGTATGAGCGTCGCTAACTTCGAAGCACTGTTTTCTCGTCTCAAATACGGAATCACTTCTTCACGAACAACTGAAAGCAACGACGATTCGATTGCCCAATCCGTAAGCTTGGGAGGATTATCACGATCCCATGACGATTCGATAGCTCAATCGGTTAGCCTTGGAGGACTATCACGATCATCCGTAAGCTCTCGGGACACTCCCGGGTTCAAATATGAACAAGCTCCTTCTTTGCGATCGAATGTATCTATTGATTCAAGCCACTCAGTGATATCGTCCCAGAGCTCTGTAGATACCTCTCGACTCAAGTATGAACAACAGCCACCGGTACATACACTTCGAAGCCATGGTATTTCTCCACCCACATCGGGTAATACTGGAGAGTCGTCAGGATCTTCCCAAAGCTCCAGGGATACCGTTATTCGACAATTCAATGAAAAACTCAAAGAATCATTAACGAAGGATTTCCCTGTACTACCGAGTAAAATCAGTACAACAAGCAGTGTAACTCGTGGAAGTTCAATTTCTCAAAAATCAGCTGAAGCACCAAGTCGTTTGAGTGGAACTAGCACTGGAGTAACCACGACAACTCGCTCAGATGATACTGCCAAGGTTACTCAACCCACTGCTAAAGTAATCGAGCACCGCCCGGTCCTAGTAAAAACGACGATTTTGCCTCGTGAAGAGCCCAAGCTCACATCGAAGATCTCCATCGATTCCAGAGTAAGTTCCAAGTTCCGAGTTCTGTTTACTTTTGTTTACCGTAATTTTTCCAAGTCAAACCTACCCCTTTCCCTACTCGATTGCCTCGGTTCCTAAAAGGTAAAGGATAAAGTCTTGGGGCGTTAATCAACCCCGTCTATGGGATGCGCCTCGCGTTCGACTTGCACTTAGAATCGTAGTGGCGTATTGAATGTGTATATGACCTAAAGGATGACTTGCGGTGGCCAGCCGATGTACAAGTCAGTGCTTTTCCAGACGAGTCTGGCACCATTTCACCGACCCCGGAGGGATGGAAGGCTTGGTTATGGGCGGAAATCGTTCCGGGATTCGAATCCATGACCATTCACGTTAAAGGGCGCCACTTGCCCCTACACCATCTCCGCCCTGTTTTGGTTCTAACCCTCTCAAAATACTAGGAGGGCTGGAAGGTTCGAGATCAGCCAATCCTAAGGATACTCCAACATTACCACACACGATCCTAATTATCGTCCCGAAGCCATTTCGACGTAAAAGTCGCCAGCTCCATGGCCACCAAGAAAAACTCCAGTTGCACCCGCCCTTTGTCCCAAATATTCGAGTTATAGAACCAAGTTCTATGATCGTCGGCTATGAATTTAGGTTTAATTCAGCCTTCCTATTTGTTTGTAAACCTCTCGGAAAATTACTTTGCAGGAAAATCTGCTTAAGAAGCCGTCTCAGCCTACAAATGGCAAAACAACAGCAGATGGAGTAAAGGCGTCTGGTCCAAGTACCGTGTCCCAGAATCGGACTCGGGAGCAGCCAACTCAACTAAGCACTGAGACAGTAACAAAGTTGGGGCTTCATTGTTGTTTATATGCTGGTTAGATCCTATTCGACTGAAAAATGTTTACAGGTATGTATATGAAGTGTCAACACGTTCTCACAAACGTAGTTTTGGAGAGCTAAATGGTGGAAATCCGACGGAGCCGGACAGAAAGATAAGGTAAGCTCAGTACTAGTATATTTTTTACTAGATCAATACTTATCGGATCTACTTACTTTGTTCTACACCCTCCAGTCACCTTATGAAGACGTCTCGGAAGCTTCAACAGTGTGAAATGTAAGGTGGACCCACTAATGTTCTGCACCCACTCCACCCAGTTCCACCACTTATGGTGTAGCTCAAAAATAGCTCAAAAACGGATTTTTAATAAGATATCAGTTGTAACTTATAGTAATTACTGTTTTTTAACGGGAATAACAGCTAGAATCAAAATCAATGATTTGTTTTTCAAAGAGAGTCTGGTTTCCGCTCAACTATTCATTTCCGTGGAATGTTTCTGTAGACAAAACATTTGACAACCACCGCCTCCGCTGAAAATGGAAATCAGAATTTCTTGGAACGGGGAACCAACCATTTTGAAGCCATACTGTTCTGTCTGATCGTCAGCATCAAGCAACATTTTTAGAGGGCCCATATATCCAAGTAGTATTTGGCTAACCAAAAAGAACTGATCAACTCCCAGAAAACCAATGGGCTCTACGTTTGTTAAGCTGGTACTTGAGAATAGTAGGAACGTAGGAACGCTAAAAAGTTGAAGTCATAGTTGTGTGAGCCTTGCTAGTTCATTCCTCAGTGGCGTATTAACGAGCTTTTATTGGCTACGCGATTGATCAACCAATAAGGAAAGCGTTGAGCCGTGCCAAGCTCCGCCCACAAATAGTAGTGCGAGTGCGTTGAACTGGGAATTATCGATTAATTACACACACTATTTACATAACACTAGTCCCCATAATATGTATAAACCTTCTTGGTCTATTTTTTTACAAATTCCAGCGCTCCTTCGAAGCCCTCTCGTGAGACTACAATCGACGATCCATACTATCCAACTGTGGTAGTTCGTCCGAAAGGAACTCCGAGCACGGGGCGGCACTCCTTCTACGAGATCCGTCCCGAGACAACCATAACGAGTGAAGCCAGCAATCGTAGTCCAAGAAAAATCCCAAAGGAAACACTAATCGACTTCCGTAACGAGACGTCGTCAACGGGAGCTCTTGTGGATCGTGAGCCAATCCCGTACTTCTCGTTACCACGATCTCGATCAGCTGATCGTATTGACACGATCAGTTCACCTGGCAGATTGTGAGTGACTATGAGGCCTACACTGTCTCCAACTATTTTACTTTGATCTTTAAGAGAGTTTGCCGTCGATCCGAGTGGCAGGCGATACGAAAATGTGCCGAATTTGTATACTGCGGACCAGATGAACACTCCCACTTCAAGAGTTACAATGCCCGCTTCAAGAGTCCCTCCTAGAGACTCATCAGGGCGTATTGAGGAACCCCAGCAGAACGGCAATTTGGATGACGTAAGGATGAGAAACAGGAACGAGTTTACCAGGTATGGTTATACTTGTATGCTTGACATCTTTCAGTGAGGTGTTTAAAGGGAAAGGCTAAAATTCGTGGAGATCATCTTCAAAACGTAGTCTACGATACGGTACAATCTCATGGGAACCGCTTACTTCATCACCCACTCTCATGGGATGATTACTTATCGCTGAAGAAGCAAAAAATCTTTGTTACACTGAAAGCTGAGAATCTTTTGTGATACTACAAAATTTTATGGTCGAAGACAGCTCTCTTTCCATTAGAAACGCCCTCATTGGTGGATTGCCGAGCTGCGCGTACCCGTAGCTTTGTAGCTCGATGATCCACCAATGAGCGTGTGCAGCAGCTTGGCCTCCTAGCCTACTTCGAAGGTCGATCCCTTTCAGAAATATTTCGAGGATTTCGTCAGTGTTTGCTTAATTTCATGCTGTATGTAGCTGGAGAGGAAGTTTCACTTTCAGGGAAAGGGACGGCGGAAAACGAGGCTTCGACCCAGCATATACACAACAGAACATCGGTGCCCCATATCACCTCTATGATCAGCCTCCCAGGGAAGGTTTGTTCTTGGGGAAATGTTCAAGAATTTTCACAAGGTTTCTGCCCTTTATGATTACTTTACATGTGTTTGGTTTACAAGCTTGCAACTATTTCACGTCCGAATATTTAGATTTTGACAAAAATGGGATGATGGTCTCAGGAAATATGACTCCAAGTCGGCCATTGACTCAAATTGAAGTGAACAGGAAGTCGAACGCTCAGGTAAGAACATTGGTGAGATTTTTTAATTTTGAACTTTATTCATTTCAAGGGTGTAGATAAGGAGATTGGCTTGGAAATGTGGGGATTTGAAAATATGAACAGACAATGAAAAGGTACACATGTGGCAGGTTAGACCTGGTATAGGGGCTTTGATAAGGGGCGTAGAGGGCTAGATGATTGCCACTTTCGCCTTCATGAACCCTACGGCCTCTACATCTGTTTCTGTGTAGCCATAGCTGCTAAAACATTCATTGGCTGGTTCTGTTCCCTATTGCTCACAACTTGTTGCTCCTGAGCCTCTGTTAAACGGACAACTCGTACATCTCCCAGGGTTGGTTACAAAAATGAGGACCCTATCCCCTTTTCAGTGGAAGAATGGGCCAACTCTGATGTGAACATCTATTGGTCCCTAGTCGTTATCAGTGCAGTACCATGCAAAAATTTAGAAATGAAAAGCAAAATTCATAGTCAATTCAAAACGTTACTACTTCAGAGTTTACTAGTATTTTGTATTGTTTACTAGTATTATAATCTTTTTTATGATTCTCAACAACTCTTCGTATTCCAGAGTTCCGTCAGATCGTATCATGACTCCGATTACGGTGACGACTGGGGTGATGAGACAAGAATTGTCCACAGGGTAGACAATGTTAGTTCGTCTTCACAGTAATACTTTAACTTTACAAAAATTCTTCTTTTTATTGAGTGCGTACTGTAATATGAACCATGGTAAGCTCCGGTGAATATAATAAAGAAACAGCGAGTTTAGTAAAGTAGCTATACCAGTTTCCCCTCTTCTGAAGCTGCGTTGCCCTCCTTTCTCTATTTTATCTCTAATTTCGGAGGGGTTTCACAGACCTTAGATTACCATGGCCAAAACAGGATGTGTAGAACGTAGAATTTCGTGAAAAATGGTAGTTGCATAGGCGAATACCCCCAAAAGGTTAACAAACTGGAAAATGAATGGTTGTATGAGCCCAGAAGCAAGGGGCACAATGTTTGGGAAGCATATGTAAGTGTAAGAGTCTCAATATTCATCCCCCTTGTGCCTCTGAGGATTGTACCAGTATTACCGGTAAGTTTCACGAACGTAGCAATGGTATAACCTACAGGATAGGTTGCATCTTACTTCTGAACAAGGGGCTAAGTCCAGATAATCTGAATTTCCCTATTAACTTACAGTTTACCAGAGTTCACTACCTATAGTTCAGATCCTTCATGTGCTCTAGCTCCCTTCTACCAGTATTTCCTAGACTGTAGATTACGTACAAGTGCAAAAACATAAGGGCAATCAAGATAAGGACGGAGTGGTTGTAGAAGATTCCTCCGTCAAATTCCATCGTAATTGACTGAAAGGTGAAAAATACCTACCCAAAAAGCAACCATGGAACCTCAATTTTTTTAACCCTATGAAGATATAAAATGTTCAACCCCCTGAAACCAAGGGTCTTTAATCTCCAAAAATCTCCAAAATCATCTAACAAAGGTTCTCATGTCTTCAGGCTCGTCCACTCCCTCAGCTAGTCGAGGAGGTGTACCGGAGCCGTCACTACCCTGGCACCACGGAGCCGCAGCAGCAGCAGCAGCAGCAGCATGTGAATGAAAGCCAAACACCAGTAGCTCGTCCTTCCTGTAAGAAAGACTCTTCAAAAGTTTTAAATGAGAGTAAATCTGTCGAATACTTGGTTGTTACAGACATTCCTCTTCCATATCCTTCGCAAACGCCAGGAGCCAATATTACTCAAGGAGGCGGAAACGGTACTCTTTCCCCTACTTGTTCTATACTTACTATCTCTACAGCAACTGTTTACCCTTCCGCCACTGTTGGGAACCCGCTTATCTAAAATTTGTTTCGTTTTACCGAGTACACCTTACCAAACTAGCGTAGGCAAGGCCGTAATGACGATTTCTTCAAAATCGATGTTGTTAGGCCGTGGTAATAAGGATAGGGAACCCTAGTAGGTAGCAAAGACCACCACATCTTCAGTTTAGCAGGTGGGAATTAGCTTAGGACTATACTCCTCTCCCTTGAGAACATTCCATTTCGGTATAAGGACGTTCGGGTAGCTTCTACTCCTAGTACTACTGATTTGTCGTCTGTGTTCTGTTACATACCTATGTATCTAAGTTCTAACCCGGTTTAGAAAAACAAGGTTCCTGTACAGACTTGATTTCCCTATTCATCTGTTTCTGGGACTTTATCATCAGGATTACACCAAATCCTTCCCTTAATATTGGTAAACTTCCTACATAATTAAGATCCAGCCCTAAACATCTCACTCAGACACACCAGAGGACTTAGGCGGATAGCTATTGATAGTTAGGAATAAATTTCATTTTTTCTGAGAAACGCTGTCATGAGCGACCACCTTTTAATGCCAGACTGATTTATTACGTCGTTAGGGAAGAATCTGCCAAGATTTCAGAAAAATCCTGGTCTCGTCCCGACTTTCCGAAAGCTTCTATGAGCTTCCTATCTGCCGAGTATAAACGTAACATAATCGACAACCTTTTCCTTGCTTATTTAACCGTATCAGTACTGTAATATCTACCCATACTCGATACCTACTTCTTAACAAGTTCGAAGCCAACAGCCCCGCTGCTGAAACCCATTGAAACCCATTTAGGCGGTTCTGTTTACACCTCGTTCCAACGCATCACATTTTTCAAGAAAGTCCGAAGATTAGCCCCATCTGATAAACCAACTGCGATGTCATGAATTCCCACATGTGGTATGCGCGTGGGAGGGGATAGAATCCTCTAGTGTGGTACTTGTATAGAACCTTCCAGAACATTCCAGAGAAAATTTGCACTGTTATAAAATTGTCGGCAGAAGCTTTCCATAGACAATAACAGATTGAGGTCCGCCTTGCCACCCATTTAGTTCGAGTTATGTGTCCTATCAGCAATTTACAATGTAGTACTTCGTTGTTTTAATCCTAGGAGAAGTGAAGTCGAAAACATGAGGAACGTCCACCTTGGCTACGAATTGTCATTTTTGTAGGTCTACGATACGGTGGTGCAGAAATACGTCAACTAGACCGAGGTGGAAACGGTATGATGACGTTGGAGAAGTCGGGCATAGAATATGGAGGACCGGTTGCACATCAGGTGAATACTGGAAGGAATGGAATGATGGGAATGGAAAGCACGGGTATGGAATACGGTGGAGCGGATACACGTCTACTGTATGATGGAAGGGGAGGAATGCCAACCACGAAAAAGGTTACCACTACAGTAACTAGGTAAGGCAACTAGTAATCGTTTTTTTTTTCGTATCGCAACAATTTCTCTTCTCTTCAAATTGCAAATGCTTGCCTAGGCATTATATATGCACATACAAATGAAAATGCAAATCATCGGGTGGTAGACAGGCGATCGAAGCTTGTTTACAGCGAAAAGCTCAACTAATATTTAGGGACCTATTGAACCGTTAGTGGGCCCTCTGTGGGGTTCCACATAAATTTTTCAAAATTCTGCGAAGTTTTTTCATCCTAAAATGAATCTGGTCATGTGGGGATTCCACTTTTGCCTTAAGAGGATTTGAAGGGTTTATTTCCCGGAAGGTCTGTGACCAAGCGAGTTCATAACCTCTTTCCGAAAGGGACAAGGGATACGAAAAAAGGCGTTTAGGGCATAGATTTTCCCCGTACAATGAGCATTGCCTCGGTGGCATCGATTTTTTGGTTTTTGAATTCTTTAGGAGCTGTCTAAGCTTGTATTAATGCATATTCGCATGGATGTGTAGCTTTGGGACATAGCCACTCGCCGCTAGTTAGTTGTCTCGCCGTTGGGCATGAATTCGAAATCAACGCCTTTTATCCAAAGTCCACAAAAAATGCCCCAATCTGGATCAAACACCTTGGCATAAGATTTTTCCTATCCCCATTCGCTCATTTTTCGTCTGATAGTCTTTAAGCTACCATGTGGGTTTATACTTTGCGTTGCGCTCCTCACCTGCTTGACTTCTATCGGTCTAGTTAAAATGTTTATATATATGTTTATTTATTTGTTATTTGCTCATTTACGTTCTCATTCGCACCTGCACCTTTACCTCACAAGCAGTGCACTAGAAGGGGTGTGACCTGAAGTTCATAACAAAGTAATAGAGAGAGGAGAATAGAAAGATTTTTTTGAAATCAACATGTATGCATATTCCGCGATGAACGGGTGGGCGGAGCATCGTTGTGGTGTTTTCCCTATTGGTTGATTCCTCCCGTTCAGTTGACAACTATCCCGAAATAGCAGCAATTTACTAGATGAATTGAGGCAATCGAACAACTTGTTAGTATGCAAACTAAATAGCTGTAGTTGAGCTGCCTTTTCACTTCTTTGCACAGGCCCAACACTCCACAACACCATCTGTGAATTGCTACTTTTTCAGCACAAAACGACAACCTTTTCAAATACGAGTACTGAGATGGACGCCTTCCAACTGTTCCGATTCCCGTGATTGTTGCCTTAATTGCTTGTTCTTCGTAGTAGTGCCTTTAGTTGTAATTATAATAGTAACTGTTATCGTTCTTGTTATTATTTTCAGTTGATCGAAAATCGTTCATAGCAGAACGTCCATTATAGCCAACCATGTCAGCCGATGACATATAGGTTAGCCCTTTAGCCCTTAATCCCTTGACCCTTTATAAACTTGTTTTATCTGTACCATTGCCGAAATATGTTGTACTCGAATAATCTTCTTCCATCGCTGCCAGCCCTATTTGACCTATCCGAAAAATAGCATTCGTGCCATCTCATCAGTTTCTGAAAATACAGCAATCAGATTTCACGACTTTTTCTAAACTAATTTGAATTTCATCATTGTGTATTCTTGCCTCTTTTTCTTTAGCTTGTCCCCTTCACTACGCAGCCTTACTTGCAAGGAGACCAAGTAGGCGGGGGTTGCGCCTAAGTGGGCGGGGCTTCTGTTCTACGAGGTCTCCGCCTTTTGGTCTCGCAAATCTCAACTGAAGGCACTTTCACTCACGCAATTGGTTCCTTTGTATTAATGCCATCCTTCCGATTTGCATTAGCGTTCACGGTACTGCAGTAATTCTGACATCACAGTTCTGACCGATTTCATTTTCCTTAAAAGACTAGTAGCTTGTGAAGATTGAGGCTTTGAACAGTGGCGTTCTATCGCACGCATCCTCACCTTTATTCTACTTTCTCGTTCTTCTCATATAAAACACTTAATCATAAATGTTGACAACCAGGAGTCATGAGATGGCATGAATATTGGTTGATAAATCGATATGTATTAAAAGCATTGCCAAACTTTGCGGATCAAATCCCAGCAGTGTTCTGTTTGCCAGCATTTGGACTGAAGCTTACATGTCTGGTGTTCTTTAAAAATGTTTGTAATTAATCAAGGACCTGCGTCCAGACTTCGTCTGGAAAACACCAGGACTTTGTTTTTGTAGCCATCTTCTCAATGACAATTATCTGTTGATATTCTATACTTTTTGGAATACTAGTAACGCCTTAGTTATCGTACAATCACCTGCCTGTGAAGACATTCGCCTTATTACACGAAGTATTTTTGTCAAATGTTGGTAAATAGTTTATGAAATAAATATTTTATTCGTGAGCGTCCCTCTCTTACCATCTCCATTCTATTTGGTCATTTTTGCTAATCATGCACGTTAGTTTGTTTACTTAGTTTTTTCTCCTTCAATATTACAATATTTATTTCCCTATTAGTTGGTTTTTTCATTATTATCGTCATTAATTTCCCTTTTTTTGTTTTTCACTTGCAGTAGCCTTTCAACGAGCTCATTCAAAACTAGTGAATACGATAAACAATTTGTTTTGGCTGAAAAATGTTAGTGGAGCGGGAAATGGCCTGCAAATGGCTAAAAAAACAAAAATATTTGTAGGAAACCGACGAAGTAAGGCTCTCCTTTCAGTAGCTGAAAAAACGGACGAGTTACAAAGACATAAGAGGAGACTAGGAAGCCTTCTAGGGGCAAGAGGAAACAAAGACGACGTATGACTCGCTCAGTTGCTTGGGAGCAATCAGGGCTTCCTAACCCGATTTTAATTTTAGGCGGTAGAGATTCAGCGATAGGAAAGGATACCTAGCGGCCTAGTGGATCCATCCACCTTCCTGTTTGGGATTGAAAGAGAGGCAGACTGTCGGAGGGTCAATGCACTGTTGTTTACTACTTTACTGTTTTTTATAATTCAACGGTCTTATGTATGTGGATAGTGATGTAGTGGCGAGCGGAGAACCATCAGATACGCATGGTCGATGTTTTCCATCCCTCCGGGATCTGTTAGTTTGTACCGTACTCGTCTGGGTGGATTAAAGCACTGACTCGTCCATGGGCTGGCCACAGAAATCCATTGTATAGGCCATAATCATTCACAACGCCACTACGATTTTGAAAGGAAGTCGAGTGAGGGGGCGCATAATAAATTAAGTGCATTAACGCCAATGACTACTCTTTACTCCTTTTATCATCTCCTTAAATATCTTAGCAAGATTTTCGATCTGAAGAGCATCAATTGGATTAGGGAGTACGGGTAAAACTCGAAAAAAATATGTGAGGGAATAGGAAATCAGGTTTCCTACGGTCATTTGTTCCACTGGGGTCTCACGCACTCGACTTCCCTCAACAATTGTGGTATTCACTTCACACTATAATAGATAAACGTCTAAGCTACTACTCAGTAAACGTACAAGTATATCAGGAATGGGTGATTTCCAAATATAGTAAAGAGGATGAAAGGGAAGAGGGATGGCTAAGGACGAGTGTGGCAACATAGGGATCGGGTGAAGTGAAAAGTCGAGGTTGGGGAGCTGGAACAAAAAGGCACTTTTAGCTCTTCATTTCTTGAATCAAAAACCACCGTAACCTTCAATTATAAATAATTTATAAAAATTGATTCCCCAAAGTAGAACATCACTAGCCTAAATAATCTACGATTCTCTAAGAGACTAAAGTTAGTGGTGATGGTACTACAAACATAAAGTACTAGTAACTACTGTCAAGTTAATCATGCGAGTAATGATTGACATTATGCCTTTCACAATCCCCCCAAGAGCTTGAGAGCGTTGTTCAATTTAGCGAGTGGTCGCATGCATTGTTTATTTGTGTGGAAATATCGAGAGCGCCGCCGAGAATGCATGTCTCTTTGACTAGTATATAAGTATGAGTACTTGTCAAGAAAAAGAGCATAGCTCATCACGAAAAGAAATGAGCGTCTTCCCACCTCCCCTCGAAGCTGAATATTGGGCTACTCAGAGTTGTTCAAGAAGATATTTAGGCGGTTACTAAACAAGCAAATTGATAAAAGTAGGTAACTAAAATCCAAGGAAGAATTTTTAGGACTATTTGCAAGGTAAACATGCAAAAAATATGGAAAAAAGGTAGCCAAAGTTCAAGGAAGGAGTTCCGGGAGTACTTGCCAAGGAAAGGAGCACACCTCATCGCGAAAGAGAAATGATCGTCTACCCTTCCGTTTCAGCTGAATATTATAAGACTTTTTAGTGTATTCAAGGAGATGGTCAGGCATGGTCAGGCCTGGACTTCAAATAAGTATAGTCTCAAAAAGTATATGACTAAAGTTAATGGGAAAGATTCCAAAAGGCTTCAGAAAGCGCTTCAGCGGATCCAACAGTGAAAAGTTGTATGTGAAGGAGAGAAACAGCTAACAGCAAGCTTTTTGCAGGGGCAGTATCATTACCACAACATTACTACATATTACCATTGTACCCACTCACACTATGGAATAATTACTAGGAGTTGAATGGAAGGAAGGGCATTTTCACTCCCCCAATGAATTGAAAATTGTTTGGGTGGAGGTGTTGTAATGGCAAGTGGTGCACTATCATACAGCCATATTCCGGACATAAAGTCTCGGACCGGTACTCGCCCAGACCAAACAAGCCTTCGATCCCTCCAAGGTTGGTTTATTAGCATAAGACTCGTTTGGGAGGATAAGTGCATTGATTTGTACATCGCCTGGGAACCGCAATTCGTTGTATAGGCCACATTCCTTCAAGATTCTGAATGGAGGTCGAACACGGGGGAAACCCAGACACGAGGTTGGCTGCTCCCGGAGACTTCATACTTTATTTCTTTTACAAATTAAGAAAAAAAGCAGCCCAGGCCCTTCTTTTTGGCCTCCCTATTCCCTTCAGAGCGTGATACAGAAGTCGGTTATAACACCCTGTTAACACCTGAACTTATTTCTGCTAACATCTGCGACCCAGCAACCAGTTAGTCGGAAGTTATCAACGAGTAAAGTAAATGAATAAACAAGAAACAATGAACAACAAACTCTCTCATTTGCAGTGCCATTTCCGGTGTGGTCCATATTCTCGGACGTGTTTAACTGCCAAGTCCAGGGTTGCCTGTGCTCTAAAGGCGGCAGAACAGGTTCACAAAAGAAGGTCTCTTTGGGTACTCGAACGGAAGAGCAACCTGTTTGAACTGTTCCCTGCAAACCAGTTGCACGCATTGACTTTGAATAGGAAACTTTGGCGGTGAGGTGTTACTCGGATCGATATTTTAATCAATTTCTCTTTTTGTAGAGTTTTTTCTTATGGCGATTGTGCCTTTGTTCGGTGGCGTGCACCATCCGTTCGTTGCATTCAATTGGATACTTCGAATAAAAAAATAAACAAACAGAAAGTAAGTAAATGGAAGCCGAGTGTGATGAAGTGAAAGTGTAGAGTGTGTAAACAAACCCAAAAAAGCTTGTGCTTATTCGATTTGGTCGACAGTAGGCTTCCAATCCTCACAGCCATCCTAAACGACCACGAGAGGTGGGGGAGCTCAAAAACGGCAACAGTTTTCATAGGGACCCTTGAATTTCTGAAAAATTCCTTTCTAGCTGATGAATATTCCGGAAAATTATGTTAGCTGCTGTTACGTGGCCACAGAAGGCGCTCCGAAAGTCTCAAAAGGTTGGCGGGTTTATGGGCAAAACTTTGGCCTCGGACGGGACTCGAACCCGTACTTGTGCTTCCTGGAAACCATGCTCTTGCTACAGCAGTTGGATTCCCACCCATTACTTGTTACATTTGTCACAATGTCCAAATATCCGTTCTGCCCAGGCAGAGCCATTATTCAGGTGGGGGTTTCCTCCTTTGCAGATATGCCTGATACCATATCCAAGGTCTCAGTCGCCGGTAGATCGCGCGATAGCGGCGCCTCCTACCTTTGCGCCACCCACAACCCATCTAACAGAAGCTTTATTCGTGCAAATCGTTCCTAACCTTTTTCCTAGCTATAGTGGAATGGATCGCAATCGGAATTTTCATTCTTTTCGTAACTGGTGATAATCTATGGTTTGGAAAAAGCTATCCATTGATCACAAGGTGTATGAGGCTCCAATTAGGGGGATTGACAGTAATGTATCTATTTTACATACAATTAAAACGTATTTGGCATGCCTCAGTTCTGAGGAAGGCACAGCGTATTCAAGGACCGCCCACTTATCATTAATTCCCCGCCAACACTCCCCCTCCTCTCCATCAGCGGTTACTCACTCGCGGCCTTGGCGAGTTTTTGGATTAAATAACCAAAAACGTTTGTGATTTGGACTTTGCTATGTTCTTTGTCTTCTTAAGAAGCCTATGCACTTCATGTTTACTTATTTGTTTATTTTTTGGTGCTTCACGTCCGAACAAGTTTGATNCAGTTACATTTCAATTTTTCACTGGGATGAAAAACTAGTAACTCAGTATTGAATGGACCAGGAATTTTACAGTATTGAGTAGATAGTAGTTACGGGAGGCCCTGTGTGGGGTCTGATAGTGGAAGTGTTTGTGTCGGTATAATCTAATAAATCATTTCCCTAGGACAGCTCCTGCTGGTGCAGAACTGATATGAAATTGCTGAATCAGCTGACACATCGTCCATTTTACAGCCTCTGATCCCATTAGTGTAAAAGTAAATATAAATAGCTATTTCCAGAAGGATCATTATCCATCATCCTTTTAACATTCTGAAGGGTTGATTCGACAAGAAGTTCATCACCAGCTTTCAATTGGCCTACAAAATCTATTACCAACTTGTTTAACTAGTCAATAACTCTCATGTACAAAGTTGTAAGATTTATTACTCGATTCAGATCTTTATCTAGTAATAGGGGAACGAGTTTGTTCTCTTTTCAACAAGTGGTGCCGCTCTCGATCTTTGAAGTAGTCTGTCAACTGCAGCCGCGTCCTTTCAGTAAAACAGTAGTTGTGTTACTTTTTTAATCCGGAAGTAGTATTTCCGTTTACCATTTCTAGGGAGCGTTGGTATTCACAAGTTATTAGAAACCATTAAATTTCCTTTTAATAGTCTTTACTATAAAGTTACCTTTCGCCTCGCCTCGTTGGTGCCACCTCGATTGCTAATACTCTATACGACTTCCGCACAATAACTTTTTATTACTAGACAGTAAAGAACTTGTTAACACTTTCAAATGACATCTGCTGAATATTTGTGAGAGTACTGGATTTTGGTTTCCAAGTTAGTTTGATCAGATTATCGCCGTTGGCGCGTCTAGCGCCCCGCTGTTTCCATTACTGCTACACACATTCTACTTTTTATGTGTACCAGTTCTTCCCTGAAATTTTACTCATAAATTTTTATAGTAAATTTACTAGTAATTGTTCAAATAGGTACTGATTTTACTAGTAATCAGCTATAGAGACTATAGCAGGCTGGACCAACCTACGTCCTGTTTATGCAAACAGTTTGATTACACAGTTCTGTCAACATACCTGTATAACATTACAAAGGTCGATACCAGTTTGTTACGTATACGTTTTGGCTCCATGCCGTTACTTTCCCTGCTATTCAACCAGCGAAAATTCCTCGAATTGCACTTGGACTACTCATACCTACAGCTTGGCTGCTATCTAGCCCATGGAATTTTCTTCTAGAACTTTCCGTTTAGGACCACTTTATGGACCCTGATTCTAAGTGTTTCCTTTTCTTTTCAATGCCGGCGAAATCCATGGCACTTCTCAACAACTCTTCATTTGGCGTATGCAAATTGGCCCTATCGGGTGCTGACCCGAACGCGGATTGCGTTCGCCCATCATCCGTAGTGTCGCGGTTGGTGTTATTACTTGATTGGAAGTGACGAATAAGTTGATATGTCCCTACAAATAGGAGGACGGGGGAGGGGGACGGTGAGGTGTCATCCCCTACTGTCACAATCAGTTCTATCATTATCAATGACAGATATGATCGCGTCTTAGTTCACACAGCCATGACATTATCAGTACAATTCGTTTGAACTTTATATTAACCCCGTCCCCGGGGAACATTCTGTTGCTTGTGTGGGTGCCAAACCCAAGTTCCCACATCAGGCCAAGGGGAGAAACTGGACTTATTTGGTCCTTTTCCTCACACTTAGGCAAACTCCTTCAGAATCTTCATTTGCAGCTCATAGGACCCACAGCTGTGATCAAGTGGGACGGTAGGTACTACTCCCCACCAGACCACCCAGAAGTCAAAAGGCTGCCGAACCTGGGAAGCTCCTTGACAAGGTGGCAGTACTCTGACCGAGTAGATAGCTAGCATAGCCTAACTAGGAACTACTAAGCAGTAATTTTATATAGGACCTTCATCGAGTCAGGGAATTTTGCAGTGAACTGCCGTTTCGAACTAATCGTCACCCTTTTGTGCTCCTCCCCCCGCCCCGCAGTTCTCGACTTTCACCTCACGTAGCGATCGTGGATGTTTTCAATTTCTCGAGTCTTGACTATTAACTATTATTAACCATTACTTTTGTTCCCGAATCAATAATTACAATCAAATCCTTACTTGATTATTCCTTGATTGTCCATTTACGCGAAGGTCAAGAGCCACTCAAATTTATTCATCATGGACACATCTATGCGCTAGTAATTGCTGGATCTGGGCCGTTCTCCCGAGCTTAAAAAGTAATGAGCTTGAAATTTTTGAATTTTTCTCTTCAAATGGTGTGAATTGTTTTGCTGGTCCCCCCATAGGAAGACTTTGTCCATGTGGAGCCCCTCTTTATTTGTGGAATGGCGATTGTTATTGCATATGCATAACTAGCCCACATATGACATGCATGTACAATGGACGAGTTAGTCAGCTCATCCTCATGGCTGAACATTGCCAACTGAATGGTTTTTACTTTCCTCTGTTGACAATGTTAAAGCATTTTGTAAACAAACTCCACTCCATATTGTTTACTACGATGTCGGCACTTCTTAAGGACGACAGCAGCCGTTTGTGGCCCTTTCAAAGTAAACAGCGTCTTTTTTATACTTCTTACTGCTTTACTTAGCTTTACAAGTAAGCGTCAGATACTCAAGTTGTTGAATTACCTCGTGCTACCCAATGTTCCCCAGCTCCTCATCCTTCCAGTGAAGAAAAAACTGGACTGGTGACTGCTGGCTCTGATCCCACTCTGAGATAGGAGCCCATGGCGTACTTAGTCATCGATTGATTCTTTTTTCTCAAATATGTACTTTGTTTATTCTGTATTTACTGCACACTGTATTACTAGTTACTTATTACTTCCCTTTTTATTTACTTGCTTTCGTGTTTGTTTTTGTTTACCTTTTTCCACCTCATTCATAGTGTTTCCTCCACGAGCTCAAGTATGTACTCCTTTACAATCCACAGCCTTCTGACGTTTCCTTCATTTCTTTTTTCCCTTTTTTGTCGTTCGTCAGTATCATAACTAGTACATTTACCAGTAATTACATTTAGAATTTGCGATGCAATGTGGTCAGTTTGGGTTGTAGTACTGCAGGCAGTGACTGCATTACGAATGGGTAAGGGACCTTATCACTTCTACTGCCAACTTTTTTTACTTGGGCTTACTTTTGTCCACCTGTTTGCCTTCAAAGTAGTGCTGGAGATCAGATAGTACTGTAAAGTTGTAAGTTGTCAGTAAAAACTTGAAATGGTCGTTTCCCGGTCTTTTTATTCAAATTGTACAGCAGAAAAAAAAGTGTTGTGAGAACAAAATTAGGGCAGCGCTTCTTAATCGCCGACGTCCCAGCGGGATTTCGTGGGTCATCTATCTTAGCGGAAGTTGAAGGATAAGGGAGCTCTTTGTAATACTACTAAAAAGGCGTCTTTCACTTTAGCGCTCCTTTTGTCCTCCCAACAGCTTCAGTGACTGTCGGGAGCAGCCCCAAAGGTATGGGAAGGAAAAACGCTGTCATTTCTTCCCTGCAATGCAGTTTTTTCGAGGCTTATCGGGAGATTCGCAGTTTTTGTATGGCTTCCGTGCAAAATTTCCCGTTTCACAAAACATACAGAGCACACAGAGATAAAGGCTGTCGGCACGATGATGGAAATACTCTTTGGGGAAGTGTTTATGCTGACGACGGCCGGCCGGCCGTCGTCCGATCGTATCCTGAGGAGGGGGAGCAGCCGCTGTCCGGCCTGCTCTCGCTAATCCCCAACAATCCGTCTATGCCAAAAAGCCGGCCGCAACAGACGTGACCAGATTAACAAGGGTATAGTCCGCTGGGCCGCTGATTAAATGGTTATTTCAAAGCGGTCTACCGAAACTACTAGGTTACTACTGTGTGGTAATGGCCAGGGACAACGCCTGACCTGTTCCCAGGTCCCTGGAACTTGTTCCTACACCAGACATGAATATCATGGACTAATTAGCTCTCTTACGCACTGAGGGGTTCAAAAAAGTCCCTAACAGGTTGTTGCTGTTGACCTTTGGACTGGAGCCTGATTAGATAAGCCGTGGCAGAGCGTCCTTAGGCAGAGGGGCAAACAAACGCTAACAGGTGGTCTTAGGGATGACTTTACTGTTCCCACAAAGTAATAAAAGTCATGTTACTATTTCTAACTTCCTTAAGTAGTACTCGGAAGTGCCGAAGCGTGCTGAAATGGGTCAGGTTATTATTACACTCGCGTCGGGCATTACTATGTCGTCGTCAATATTGCCATGCGCATCTAATAGGCAAACGGAGATAAGACATCTGCTGATTTATCTCTATTAGTGGGAGACCACCATTTGAGGGACACCCCATACGATTACCAGTATTATACTAGTTACTCGGTAACCGCTTGAAACTTTACGTGGATTTCTGGGTGGTCCGTGTAACGCTCGGGCGACTTTGATCGACGTAAACCTGGTAGCGAGTTTTACGGGGGTCCGGGGGATCTTCCACTTTAGAGGACGGTCTCAGGAATGGTTCTTCGATTTTCTGGCTTTGATGAAGGCGAACTTCTCGAAACTTCAGCCCTATAAAACTTTAAAAACATTGGAAAGGCTATATCTACCAGTTAAACCTTACTGTTCCAGATGAATGTGAACCAACAGCCCTAGGCATGGAATCTGGAGCCATTACGGATGCCCAGATCACTTCCAGTTCGAGTTTCGATCGACAAAGTGTTGGACCACAGAATTCCAGGTATTTCTTTAACAAGTTTTAGCAACTGCATTTTATAAACCGTATAAGTCCGTCCGGGACAATCCAAAACGCGTGGGCGTCGGCGAGAAGGGGGGAAAGCAGGCCGGAAGGCGTTTACAACGTTGTCGGTGCCACAGATGTGAGCTATTCTCTTCGGCCGAGATGCATCGTATTAGCATGGACTGCTGGAAACACAAAGGCGGCCCAATTTCAGTGTTATGGTGATCCGCCCCGTCCGTTTATTGTGATTGCAGGGAGGGAGCCTCCTAAATGGGAATTAGGGAAGAGCAGCAGGTGGCTAACCGTGTGGTGACTAGATAGACCCCCTTAGGAGCTACGGGAGGGAACTGTGGCCCTAGGTTTAGAGAAAGGGGCAATCGCTTCCAACCTTGCGCCATTCCAGCCGGCTCCAGGCAAAGCCCAGAAAGTTGCAACATAGGAACCATTTGGGAAGCCGTTTTTGTAGGATCAAAAGAAACTTTTGACTGAATAGCCGCTCCCAATTGGGCAATTCCCTTCGACAAAGCTCTGTCACATCCAGGAATAGACTTTGACTAAGAGGCTTTTCAAGAGATTAGTGTGAATGTCCGACGAAGGCAGTGGATGCACGCGGTGAGGCATATACTGCTACGTTCAAAGTCGATAGTGGGGCTACGCTCAAGTGGACAGCAGGCTACGCTTAATTGGTTACGTTCACCAATTTGTCCCCTTAGGGACTAGGCAACAACACTAGGCTGACACCTAGTCCCTAAGTTGATCCAAGGCACTTACTGGGGCCAGGCTTTGGTGTCTTACCAAATTCCGAGTTCTCGGGGAGACCCCTTCAAAGTTCCTCTGCTAATTGTCGATATAGCGGCCCTAGTCGCCCAGATGGGGTACCCAGAAAAGCTCTTTATGAAATTATGTGGGAGCATTGTTGAATTCTCGACGACGCCTCATTAACGACAGGCATAGAATACGACCTTTTTGTTCATGCACGCTACCTACCTGTTGTGAACACTTTCATGGATAATTATAGGTAGTTACGCCCTATAGAGCAGTGCCCTCATTATTGAACGCCCTTTTCACCGGGTTAGATTTGTGGTGAAGAATTTCCATTGAGGGCCAGGCACCACTCCTAGAAAAGGTGGGGTTTTAATTCACACCCAATTGAGAGCTCCTTTTTACGCTTCCACAAGGAACGGGTTGATGATTGATGGGTCAAATGGATGAGGTGCAAATTGCAAATTGAACAATACAAAATGACCTTTCCCTCCCTGCACTAAGGGCAATAACCGCGTGTTCCGGGACCCGCGGCTGAAGGGTCTATTCGATAGGGTAGTATTCTGGACAAGGGGGGAATTATTGAGCGAAGATGATTTCATTAGAGG
>UZAF01019910.1:3740-15314 GCA_900617895.1 Haemonchus placei | reverse complement strand
GCGAAACTACTCCTAAAGTTCTAATAACGATGTCACCATTTGCCAAAAAGGTAGTACAATTAATAAGCTGCTTTCACTTATTGATTGCAGTTTCTATTCTTTCACGTTTCTTATATTGAATATCCTAGACTACATGGAAGTTTTGCTTCGAGCTCCACAAGTGCATACCTAATTCGGAAATTTTCTCTCGTAAAGGAGTGCCGCTGAAAAAAGTTGTAAAACAAGCTATATCGAAATCTTATACTGATTTGCTTGTTATTCATGAAGATCAAAAGAAACCTAGTGAGTTTTAAAGATTTATTTTCTATGTAAGTGCCTGCCATCCACACTGACATACTGTTCAGATGGAATAATCTTTTGTCATTTGCCCGAAGGTCCGACAGCTTATTTCAAAATCAATAGTTTAAAATTTTCGAAGGACATTGTGGTGAGTTCTTCTTTCTTCCTTGCCCTAATGCAGATGTCTACGCTGAAATTCCCCGTTCTCACTGAAGTTTTCTTCAGCACTGCGGCGAATCTACTAGCCATAATCCTGAAGTCGTCCTTAACAACTTTAACACTCGTCTGGGCCACAGGTAGGAATCAGAAGGAGGTTTTGTCTCATCACTTTTGCTACCTAGTTTCCTGTTGGTCAGCTTTTGGGCTATGCATAAGGTTTCTGAACTGAGCATAAATTTGCAGCATTGCTCGAATGTTTGCCTGTCTTTTTCCTCACGATCCAAAGTTCACAGGACGGCGAGTGGTGACTTTCCACAACCAAAGGGATTACATTTTCTTCCGGCATCACCGGTGAGCCCACTCTTTATTGTGAATTGGACTTATTTTNGCAAACAGTAAATCAGGTCCCTACAGAGGGACAACGCACGTCAAAAATTCGGTTTAAGCACCCATCAAAAGATCACCGATCCCGCTTGGTTCCAGGTTGTTCTTCAGTCATACTCTCGTAGTGTTGCCCCTTTTAACTACTATGTGCTCGGCCTTCTTGAGCATCCCGTTGTGGAAAAGAAATTAGTAATTTAATGTGATCTGAAAACGGCAGTCAATTACTTCTATGATTCACAGCTTTCTCACTCCTGAACAGATGACATCAGTGATTGGCTCAAAGGATAATAGAAGGTTGTTGACTTTTTTGGTAAATATATTTCCGAAAATTGGTTGATATGAAAAATCTTAGAAATAATTTTAAAAAGGTCTCCATTTTGTCGCAGGACTTTTTTTGCCAACCTAATATTTCATCTTGTTGAGTGGTCGTCGGTTTTTTCAGTTAGTTTCTGCGGACAGATTTCCCAACCTTTTATTACAAATCAGTTTTTTTCACAGATCGAGCACGACGAAGCCAATGACGAATTCGCACGGTACTTCAATCGCGAAACTACTCCAAAAGTTCTAATAACGATGTCACCATTTGCCAAGAAGGTAGTACAATTAATAAGCTGCTTTCACTTATTGATTGCAGTTTCTATTCTTTCACGTTTCTTATATTAAATATCCTAGACCACATGGAAGTTTTGCTTCGAGCTCCACAAGTGCATACCTAATTCGGAAATTTTCTCTCGTAAAGGAGTGCCGCTGAAGAAAGTAGTAAAACAAGCTGTATCGAAATCTTATACTGATCTGCTTGTTATTCATGAAGATCAAAAGAAACCTAGTAAGTTTTAAAGAATTATCTTTTATGTAAGTGCCTATCATCCGCACTGGAATGCATACTGTTCAGATGGAATAATCTTTTGTCATTTACCCGAAGGTCCGACAGCTTACTTCAAAATCAATAGTTTGAAATTCTCGAAAGACATTGTGGTGAGCATTCTTTTTTTTTCCTTGCCCTAATGCAGATGTCTACGCTGAAATTCCCCGTTCTCAGTGAAGTTTTTTTCAGCACTGCGGCGAATCTACTAGTCATAATCCTGAAGTCGTCCTTAACAACTTTAACACTCGTCTGGGTCACAGGTAGGAATCAGAGAGAGATTCTACCTAGTTCCCTGTTGGTCAGCTTTTGGGCTATGCATAGGGTTTCTGAACTGAGCATAAATTTGCAGCATTGCTCGAATGTTTGCCTGTCTTTTTCCTCACGATCCAAAGTTCACAGGACGGCGAGTGGTGACTTTCCACAACCAAAGGGACTATATTTTCTTCCGGCATCACCGGTGAGCCCACTCCTTATTGTGAATTGGACTTATTTTCAAAGATTTTTAGTTCATTAAATCGCGGTTTTGAGATGTCTGGGAAAGTATCTTGGCACCAAGAGACGCCGTCTCGGTGTAATGCGATTTCAGAGCCCTTTAATCGAACGTGATCGCTAGAAACTCAAGATTTTACGTGAATTTTTTTAACTTTCCAAAGTGAAACTCAGCACTGCTCCTTCCGCAGCCATTGAGCCGTATGTTGCCAATGTAAGCCAATTTATAATAAGGTGTCCGAAATATTTTGAGAGAATTTTACACCTTAACAATGAAATGCTACAACGCATGAATGCGCGGTCAAAACTGTGCATCAAGAGACTGGAAAAAGAGATTCTTTCGAATTGAATCAGTCGAAAAGTGGAATAAATTCGAATCTGTTGATTTTATTACTCAGTAGTTGTGTCTTTTAGCGCCAATTGAACAAAGAATAGGTGACTTGACTAGCGACGGCTTCTATTTTAACCTCACAGCCGCGGTAATAGGCTCGGAACGAATTGCTATCGCCGATGGGTGATGGTGTACAATTTTTCGTGGCATAAGGCAGTATGACCGAAAGACAGATTTTACCTCTACAAAGCTAGAGGAGTGTTTTGTACTACAATAGTGGCACTGTTATAACATTTGTGGAAGGCGATCTTCCTAACTAATAGAAAAGCAACGTTTCTTCCCTAGTCCACCACGACGACTTTTTGGAAACTTTCTTGCTTTCAAAGTCCGCCGCCGGCCGGCACGCGCACTGGCAAGGCCCACCGGAGAACTTTGAAAGCGACTGAAGAAAATAACGGAAAACGTACAGAGACTGAAGCAAATGCAGGGACTCGTCTCGAAACACGAGTACCATGCCGAAAACTGATGTGTCACTCATTGCGCCTTATTTACTGTATCTATAGTAATTTCTCCGTGGAGGTACTACCGCCGTACATGCTTTTTGAACACTAGGGAAGACCGTATCACGAATTACTGCTGTGCGTTTTGTTGTTGCTGTGCAAGATAAGTTTCACAGCGTCATCTACTCTGCATCGATGTCGAGTGGTGAACTTAAGGAACTCGACTGCATCGTCTTAAGTGTTAATCTGATATTAGCTTCCCTCTATTATTTCATGATTGGAAGAGGTTCTTGGCACAACTGAGGGCAGACGATCCAGCAGCAAGAAGTTGAGGGTCAGTTAGTGTCCGTCAGTGTCATTTAGTCCCTGACATCTCGCATCATTTCCTTCCGGACAGATTTCACCGATGCCTGCCGCAATTATGGAGAGGCGTAGTAGCTTAGCGAGCCCTTGTCATGCTGATATTCCCTTTTTATTGTTGTTGCAATGTGGCAAGAAGCCAGGAAATCTTCAATACGCCCCAATACTTCTTCAAACGAAAATCTAGCACGTAAAGTCGCACAGTCTAAGGCCAAATTCTCAATACAATGTGTGTTTACGAACAGCTGGCATGAGTTTTACTTCCCACTTATCTTCAGTCACTATTAACTGAAGGATGAGATGAAAACAGAAACGGAACAGAATTTGATCGTTGTTGTTTAGATACGAGTTCAAGAAAGAAGGACAGAAAGCGGCTTTGCATGAACTGGGACCCCGATTCACACTGAGGCTCAAGTGGCTTCAAAAAGGAACTTTCGATACTAGATGGGGCGAGTTTGAGTGGGTTCTGAAGGTATGGTTCGATTCCTGAGCTTTCATTTTAAATTTTCAAAAATTGACTCATAATTTTTTTTATATTCCAGCGCCACGAAATGGAGACGTCCAGGCGGCGATTCTTTTTATAAATGTAACAGAATGTATCATGAAATTGTTGCTGATGTTGTTGTTACAATGATTGTTGAGTCCATGTCTGTTATGTGATTTCTCTCCACTAGAAAGAAATGTATTAAAGATTCATACCGAAATTGATAGTGTTTTATGAGTAACAACGCGTATAGTCGTTCCATTATACTTCCAAAACATTGAAATAACGTTTAGTTTGTGCAAAAATGAATTTTTACGAAGTCGTATTTATAGGTATGTTGAGCCGTAGGCTTGCCTTGACGTTGGCACGACAGTCATGGATTCGAGCGCAAGTCGGAGGCAGAGCAACTCTGGGACCACTCAGGTTGATCTTATGTGTTTTATGAGTACCTTGTACTGTTACTTTGTAGTGACATGGAGAACCATGCACCAATAGTTCCTTCAGTAGCCAGACCTAGCAATCCGCCGGCGAATTCCATCGTTTTGCGACTAGCTTTTGAAGTGTGACGAAGGGAACTTCTTAGAACATCACTTGCACCGTTGTTCTCACTTGCACTGTTGTTCATAGTGGTCACGCGTAGGATGGGTGTTATAATGAAGCTGTTGCAAAATCCCAGTAATTTGTGGAGGTGAAAGCACTAAAGTTTGTCACGGGTTGTCGACGATTTAAACATCTCGCGCCTAAATATGTAGGTAGTAAAGTTGATATTAAGAGGGAGCGCTACACTCTTTGAAATCCCTCTTTATTAGGCGGTTCAAGTGCTTTTGAAAGAATATGGTTGAATTTTTACTTTGTACTTTTTTGCTATATTGTCTAATGGCACTTTCAGGTATCGATTTGCTTGGGGCGAAGATGCGCTTGGACCTAACGTTCCTGTAGGTGGTAAAATGGGAGCCCCTGAAAACCCTGAACTCCACACTTATGATGGAGAGTATCGCGGAACGCCGTCGAAAGGCGATGTACTCATACCCGAGTTGGTACCTTTGATATTGGTCTTCTATTTCTGTATTTTTTACTGTTCATTTTGGTTTCTTTTTGCAGCTATATGTACCGATCAGCCCCTAAAACTACTACGTACATTGATAGATGTGTAACCTACTTCATCTCAGCTCTACTTTGGTTTTGGTTCACGTATCATATGTATTACCACTCTGGACATATATTCGTAAGTTCTCTATGGCCGCAGTCATTTGCCAAACTGGAGAAGATTTATTTGAGTGGTTTTTTCTTTCAGGGACATTGGTACATGCCATATTTGCATGAGTTCTCCGATGAAGAACTGGGCATTCCTCCCGATTCAGCACCGGATCCAGAGTACTGGGGCAACCATGGAAAGAAATATGGAACTTACCGTTAGAGATGCGCATTTTATATTGTAACATAAGGTTTGGTAGACATGTTATTGCTTTTGGAAGTTCGTAGCAGCGATAGTGTATAAATATTATAGAACTCGTGAAAATTACATCTGCAGAATTTCATTTGAATGCATTTCTGAAACTTAATGGCTTTGAACTTACAAAATATGTCTTCCCAAGTCTCTAGAGGGTGCTCGTTCGATCCTGTGCTCTACGTAGGTGCAACGACTGGTTCTCGAGTTGACCTCCTTGATACCGTGACTTTTCCACAAAGATTTATTTGAAAACCATTACTTATGAATTCGAATAATAATCAGACCCAAATTTTTGGTGTCCGGATTTGATTCGGGATTTGCTCACGGCATCATGTATGATACGATGAAGCCACTTGCCATTACACTACCGCTTAACCAAATAACATATCTTTGTATTGCTAATATATTTGGTATAAATGGTTTCGGGAGAGCCGGCCAGAGCTCTATCTTAATCTCGACAGTGCATCACCTTCTGATAGGCAAGTCATCCCTTCTCGCTTCACCCATCCCTTATGTAAACTATTTAACCGGAAGTCTTTACATACAGCTGACTATCCTTCCTCAGTCTCGCTCGTTTTGTTTCGCTCTCTGATATCAGCTTTTGCTAGATCATTATCTGTTTTCCTGAATCCGCATGCAAGTGAACACCTGCTCCTAACTTCGATTGAATATTTGAACTTGGGCATATATGCTTACAATGTGATAAGTTGTCAATCAGGAAAGAACAGGAAAGTTATGCTTGTTTTAGGGATAACGGTCAGCCTCGGAAAGCACTGCTTGCTTGAGAAAATTTTCCACCGTGAGACATCTTGTCGTACGAGAACATAATCTGTAGGGACTAGTATGGGTAGAGGTTCAACGATTTTTTTGACAAGACGCTATGAAGCTGGTCGTGATAGTTTGGCTTTTTCTCCCTAGCATTACATCCGTATCACTCACATGGCACAGGCACGCTTGCTTAATGGCCCTCAGAGTTGTGAAGGCAACTATAATGCTGCTCTGGGATATCTTGCAGAGTTGGTCAGAAAGATGAGAAGGAATTTTACAACATGGTTTTCAGTGAAGAATTCTTTCGCCATGACTATGTCATAATCTAAGGATACAAATCACAAATTTTATCCTGAATTAGTACTAATGCGCTGAGCGATGGAGGGGGCAAAGTGAGGCAAACCAATAGGCCCGGGCTGATGCTTAGACGCGGCTACCAAAGACTAGGGTGGCCCAATGGATTAGAAACTAGTGATTCAGTTGACAGATTTGAGTGGAAAAAGGACGTCCCCAGGGCTTAAGGAGTGCCAGTGTTGCTCAAACATTTACGAATTTCCAGCCTATTTTGGAGGAGAAATCGGCATGGTCAAGCGGGTGTCAATAGTCATAAATCCCTATTACTGTAAAAATCTATCAATGTTTCGCATCTGACAGATGACGATTTTGAAAAGAGAGACATAAACTGATAGATGATTACTGATAACAGTAACAGACCAGCTGAATGGGCCATGCACTATGCTTTCAGAAGAAATAGTTCACAATGTTGGTATGCAAGATGTAAAAGGGCTCGGACGCGCACCAATCATTGATGTGAGTGAGTCGGGGTCATTTGGCAGCTAGTAAAGAGATGAAGCCTTAATTGTAGCGGTGAGAAACAAGGCCTATACTCAAAGAAAGGTTCACTAAATGATTGCCAGGACTTGTTGAAGTTGCATGCTGAAGTGCAAATTTTTCTGAATAGCATTTGATGAATCGGAAATTAATGAAAACTTTTTCAGACAGCAGTCTTTACACCTCTGCCATGCTTATCGAAAATCGCCAACTCGAAATAAGATGTGAGGGTTCGATTTCGATGCTCAAGCTGCTAGTCACCATGAAGGTTCATGATGACTAGCAGCTTAAACAGTGCAAGTTGATGCTCTCGAAGAGAAATATGACTTCAATGGTCTTAGCCCATTCTTGCTTGAAAGCATAGTTCACGATAAATTCGAGGTGCCCTTTCTATGTTGGAAAGTGGAAGTTGATGTAGAGGAGTAAAACGGCGGCGAAAGCAAGAGAATCCGCCTACTTCAAGGCATTTGAAGGTAGGGGAAATGAGGTTGTACGAGATCGCCGTGACGGCAATGGCATCTAAGGGTATTTGGACGAGATTCAACTCGCTCCCATTGCGCAAAGAGATGATTACACAAAGCCGAAAATGTTCGAAACTGCCTTTCGCTATCGCCATGGATTATGACAAGTTGTTAGAACTTCCTATATGGGAGTCTCTTGAGATAGTGCAGCTTCTCCAAAGCCGTTGAAACTCGTCCACTAGGGGTGTGGCATTCACACAGCACAATCTCTGGCCCCTTGTTAAACCCTATCCGGGAAGTTTTTCGAGCTTATAACGGCAGGCATGGTATGGAAGAGCCTCGAATTTATTCTATAGGGAAATCTCAGAAACCATTTTTTTCGTGAACTGTGTCTTTGGTGATGTCTGCCTTTCTGTTTACCCTGCCGCCGGAAAATTCTATCATTGCCCAGAATAACAGTTGATCGGCCAGTTTATATTGGTCAGAAGTGCCTTCTGTAAACACAGAGAGCAATCCGTGGACATTTCATGCATTCCCTTATCTGAAGAGTTCTCGCTACTTTTATTAATACAAAAAGGTTTGGAAAACACGATGCATCGCCGCTATCTCGTGCTGGATTTTATTGAGTCCGACGTGCGATCAGATGATAATTCCGTGCCGTTTCTCTTTCGTCAGAAGAAGAAGTGCCATTGTTCTTTACGATCCCTTTCTGCATTCGGGTTCTTCACGTTTTCAGTGCTCCTGTGCACTTCACGGATATTAACCAATATGAGTGGCATAAATAAATTCATAACTCAAAATGGGGGGTAATTATTAATGTGAAAGGGTTTTACGTGAACTCCAAATGTACTGTTTTTGGAAAGCGCTCCCGGCAAACACTAAAAGAGCGTTTTGGAGTTGATTACTCCCGTCTGAGGGAAGCGCCCTCTCTTTGACTTCCATTCAGAATAGCTATGGCTGTTTGAATGCGTATGTGACTTCTACAATCACTTGCGGATTCCAGCCGATGTAGAAGACAGTGTTTTTACCCTCCCAGACGAGTCTGGTCGTCGCCACGATATCGAAATGCTTCATTTTCTTTTTACATCGTTTCAGAAAAAATCAGATGTAACTCTTTTTAAACAATTCAGCGAAGTTTCTCATTGTATGTATGACAACTTTGTTTTTCTTAAATTCCAAACCCAAAACTGACTTTTCAGTTCTGATATTTTTCCTGCCGCCCTACATTTCTTCTCTTTCAGAGCGCAAATTTTTACCTAAGGAGTTGGCTTTAACAAAGTAGTTGATTGCTGAGAAAACTCCTATTTTGGACAAGCAATACGATCTTCAAGAAATTCCGCATATGTTCTATAATACATAAGCAGAGCTTCTTAGCCAGTTTGGGCCGTGCACTCGATTCCAACTCTTAATCGGTGAGTGTTCGATTATTCAGCAGTATTTCTTGGAACTTGTAGAAACTGACATATGTGAGCTCTACTGTTGCCAACATGGAACCAGAGAGACGGCCAAGCGAGGGGAATGGTTTGATTAGATGGATTTGAAGAGAAGGACGCCGTCGTCTCAAAGCTCGGAAAAGTTTCAGTGAAAAAGTGGGTTGTCCATCCTACTGGGGCGCAGCATGTCCCTTCGTCGCACTGGTCGCTGCTTCCTTAGAAACTTCGGTGCCAGAGTCACTCACGTTTCTGCAAGTAATTCCAACCATCTCTCGATTTCAACCCTCCACTGGAGATTACTATTCGAGTAGTTTATGAACTCTGCCTGCTCAAGCCAAACAATGCAATTTATTCTCCCATGCTGAGGATTCATAATGAAGTCTGTCTTAAGCTAAAGGTTTTTTCGGGGTTCGTTTCATATCACGAGAGGTCCTATACTGCTTAGAGCTATGGGCAGTTGAGAAAACATGCAGCGTGCTAGGTAATGGTAGGCCCACTTGATTTTCCGCAAACGGTAGCGACGGTCGCGTCCCTATCCTGCGTGCACGGGCTACGGGTCCTTGAGTGGGCGAATGCAGCAAGGACTATTGGAAGAGATGAGTGCGGAGCAGTATGTTCTCTACACTCTTAACAAGATTCCTGTACTTTTCAAACGCCTCCATGTCACTCCCACTTTGCTCTGGATTAGGTTGTTGCCTAAACCAATTTGTCTGCCCAATACATGTGCCTAACATCTACACTACATAGAATCAACAAACGGAGAAGCTTCATCAGCGCTCCAATGAAAGGACCAAGAGTTACTTGTTGGGTTTGCAGGGCAAGATACTACGGTCTATAAACATTTACACCTTAAATTTCGACGCCTCTAACCTTGCTAATTTTGGGTGACACAGAAATGAGCAAGGGCTTTTCATGGGGAAAAGCCTACCGTCGTTATCTATCCTATTCATTCAACGAAATGGCAAATCGAGTACTCTGCTCTCCCAAGAGCGATTACTGTGACTAAAGGAGTTTAGCAACTGCCTCCCCGAGGAAGCCACAAGCAGCGAAAACGTCCTGAATTTCTCCTTGGTTAGAAACTGCTTGAGGTGCCCAAACAAAAAGGCACTACTCCGATAGATGAGGTTAGAGCAATAGGAATGGCGGGGAAAAAAGTTCTAACCGAGCTCTTGTAACTTGAACTGCGTAGTTTTTATGATGCGAGGGTGAGCGTTATCCTACTGAAGACGTACAGAAACTCTTTTCAATAGCTTTTCTTCGACTGCGTGAGAGAGTCCTTTGAATTGTCTGCTGTAGGTGGTAGCGTGACCGTTTGACCTTACGGGAACAACTCGTGTTACAGCATTTCCTTCCCGAGTCCAGGCTTAAGAGTGGCTCGACGAAGCTTCCTTCTAGGCTATTCTGCGCAAGCGTTCTCCTTCTAGGATACAGGCATTGACCCACTTGTTGCGGTCGAAGAGGATTTCGACTGGAGGAAAGGAAGAGCACTAACTGATAGGAAAGCGGAGACCGTCGGTCAACTGGTACGGAACCGTCAAGCAAGAACTTTCCTATAATCGTGAGCGTGAAGATGTCGAAGCGCTGCTCGGACAGCACTCGAGAAGCCAGTTCCGGGTTTGTAGCCGCCTTCTTCTTCTTCATCTTCCTTCACTCAGAAGACGGCCATCGTCGATAGGAGCCGGTCGTCCGGACGAGGGTCGTCTCCATAGAGTGACAGCGAGCGATTCTTCGAATATGTCTATTGTTGATGTCCACGTTACACAGAAATGTTGAACAAGGTAAAAAAAAATTTATTACACTTATATTTACCCTATACCTGGGCCGTAGTGTATTGCTCTATCGCCAAGGGTTGAACTGATTTTTATGGGATTTTTCAACAAATCTATAATATTTAGTCCTTTCATCTAAAAGCTGGTGGAACTGCTCCGTTTGTTGGTTCTACGTAGGCAACATCTATCGGGCAGGCAAATAGGTTTAGCCAATAACCTAATCCGGAGCAAAGTAGGAGTGACATGGGGGCGTTTAAAAAGAACAGGAATCTTGTTAGGAGTGTAAGAACATCCTGCTCACCCATCACTAGCATCATTTCTAATTTGCAGTCCTTGCTGCATTCGCCCACTCAAGGATCCGTATCCCGTGCACGCAGAATGAGGGCGCGATTTTCGCCACCGATTGCGATAAACCAAATGGGCCAACTATCCTTGGGCAGGTATTATCCTCTGAACCACTGCTGGCTCGAATTTTCAGCAGAAAGGTGGGCGAAACCGGCACTATCTCTAAAAGAAGCAACGATTATTGCAAAAGTAGTAGCCCTGGAACACTATTTGCAAGATCGAAGTATTATTAAGCACTTTTTCACTGGGAAACTCCCGAGAAGTTAATCGAGCTCACCTTTTGAACCCTCCCCCATCTGTCGTTCGTATTGCTCCTTGTTGGCAACAGTTTTCGAAGTGACGTCGAGTTTAAATGTCAGCCTACCTGTGTCGTCCACTCAGAGCCAACGTCATGTCCTATACGAGCACCTTGTGCCCTCTGAATGCTGCCGCAAATGGGAAGCTCCCACGCATCAGTCTCAATAAAAGGATGAAGGATAAAGTTTTTGGCATTAATCAATCCCGTCTGAGGTATCCCCCGCACTCGCCTTCCATTCAGAATCGTTGTGGCGTAGTGAGTGCGTTTGTGGCCTATACAATGAATTGCGGTGGCCAGCCGATGTACAACTCAGTGCTTTTATCCTCCCAGACGAGTCTGGTACCAATTCACCGACCCCAGAGGGATGG